>CM051026.1:18498952-18708952 GCA_027627225.1 Congeria kusceri | reverse complement strand
TATTAAAAAGCTCGTATAAGTTTTGAAATATTTTAGACAATAGCATATCTTTTACTTCTATTTTTCTAACAGGCTACACAGACAACCTTCTTATCAGTATTTGGCAATAAAATCGACTCTGTTTCCATAGTAACCGATAGCACTTATGGTCATCAACCTCTGCGGGTGACTATTTGAATGTGAAGTTGTACTTGTCAAAACAACAAAACCAAAGACAATAAATACTTTCCGTTTAAAGGTTTCACACAATATCGCTCAAATTATATATATATATATTAAGCTAAATGTGAATGTAAGTTTGAGCAGGTCTTTTAAATATTCAGTAAGACAATAAGCTGCAAACAATATTATAATATGCAGTTAATTTATTTACATAAATATTTGTACATATATAACGTGTTGTTCATTTATCATAATATACGCACAAATTTATTATTATAATTATTATTATTTTTTTTTTTCTACTTCTTCTTCTTCTTCTTCGTCTTATTATTATTATTAGATTAAGTCTCTTATGGCTATGATGATGATAATAATGATGTGAGGATGATGATGATGTGATGATGATGATGCTGCTGCTGCTGATGATGTTGGTGATGGTGGTGATCAGGATGTGATGGTGATGATGATGATGATGATAATGATGATGATGATTTTTGGGGTGGTTGTTGTGGTTGTGCGTTTGGTTGTGGTGATGATGATGATGATTAGGAGGAGGAGGAGGAGAAGAAGGAGGAGGAGTAGGATGAGGACGAGGATAAGGATGACGAGGATGGTGAGGATGATGGTGAGGATGATGATGAGGATGATGATGAGGATGATGAGGATGGGGATGATGAGGATGATGATGATGCTGATGAGGATGATTTTTGTGTAATCGCTTTACTTTTCTTCATGCGTTCTCAACAATACCCGATTGTTTGCCAGGCATAAAAACTATAAATGATAATAATTACAATTTTATGTGGTTCCTCATTTTACAGTTTTCTGTTTGGCTGAACTGCATCATGTGACAGGCTTTTATTTTTCGATGAAGCCGGTTGCCTCTATTAATATTCATGAGGGACTACTTTTTATTGTTGTTTACATGCAGTGCTGACTTCACACACAAAAAACACACAGAAAGAAATGCAGTAACAGATTTATTCACATGTATACATGGCATTGTAAAGAAAAAGATTTATTAATAAATAAATAAATTAATTAATAATTAAGTATAAACATGTAAAATGTATGTTGTTTATTTCTTTTTGCCTATTTCTGATGAGCATTATGCATGAAAGAAAAGAAATAACATAGAGAGGAATGTCAACAAAACATAAAAAAAAATACTTTTTGGATACAAATATTTAAAAGGGGTATGTACGATTTCCATATGAACATTTTCTCATAATTTGAAAAACACAATTGAGAGGACGAATATAATCAAGGGAAGTTAAATTAAAAAGTAATAAACAGATATTTGTACCATACTTCATATGTTGTTTTTTAAAATGAACTTCATGATGACGACACATTTATTCCTAGTACAGTGCCGATACGACACCTTCAATCGTTTTTGTGAGAAAAAAAAAAACGTCTCCGTGATGTGCCGTATGAACAATCTGCACAGAACTAAAGTCAACAGGCAACAAATATTGGGGATTTCCCAAAATTGTACATGTCTGATGCACATGAATGAGTTTTCAACTGGAAGACGAAAAGTATTTCGAGGATTTTCAAATATAAATTCTTCTGAACTTTTATTCTAGTTTGTTATTAATCAGTGTTTTATAGGTTTTATTTTGCTTTCATATTTTTCTATGAAATTTTGATGAGATCGTACATACCCTTTTTAATATTTATATTTAAATTTATATTTATCAAAAGAGGAAAACAAATGAAATTTAACAAACGCAAACATAAAAATACACAATTTTAAAGATTAGGGCAAAGAACGGTTTAGAAACAAGAGGTTTCAGTCAAATAAAAGACATCCAGTTGAACAAACGTCTCACATTTTTTTACAAGGAAGCCACAGGAAAACCAAGCGAGCATGGTATCCAGTCATCTCATGTAGCTTGCAAAAGAATGCCATAAGAACACCTCGAAAAGTGTGCGAGCTCCATCCAATTTTCACCTCTGAGAGCTGAATGTCCCATTTATCATTGTAAAAATCCCATTTTCAAGTTCGCGAATGACTCGCAAGCTGCAAAGCTCAAAACACTCCTCGAAGTAGGCTCACGTTGGTCAATTAAGCATAAGCCAAGGATGATTTGCACAAAATTCACCTATTCATTAAGATTTTCTCGAACATTTATCCATTCACATTGCACGACAGGGCGAAATATATCTTGTACATCCAGTTTGTGGCGAATCGTTGTAACACACAGTGGCGAATCGTTATCACCCTCTGGCGAATCGTCATTAAACTGTGGCGACTCGTTATTTGTCGAATCGTTATTGTGGTGAATCGTTACTAATGCTGTTACTCGGGGCCAGGAGTTTCGTCAACAGCTGAAACAAAAGTTTGAAACAAAATTGAAAGAATTGTCATTTACTAGTGGCTTTGGCTAAAACAATTAAAATTGTATTCTTGTTCATAGTTCTGTTCAAATGAGATGCATAACAATTGACCTTTCCAATTTATGTCACACAGGTAAAGAAACTGTAGAAAAAATATATTTTCGGCCAATGACACACAATTCCGTATATTTTATATTTTGATCAGTAGTAAAATAATAAAATCGATTACCTTTTTTTCGACTTGATTTTGTATCCACACTGTTAGTTGTATTTAAAATTATTTGGCCAAATTTCATACACAAACCGTTTTAACACGAGGTGCACAAAAATGTGGTGTTGAAATATTTGCTCAACACACGGTTTTAAATGCATGCCATAATGGGTGTAAACATTGACTAACACCGAGGGCCTAACGGGTCGTTTTAAGACAGAAATAAAACATACATATGAAACATTGCATTTCAAATGTAAAAATAGCCATTAATTATTTAAATATATTTTACGCCTACAGTACGGTTCCATCCACACATATATACATGTATACGGGCGTTTACAAAATTGCAACTATCTGAAAACAACTTCATATTCGTTTAGCCTTCAGTCGTAAATCTAAACTGGAACGCGTTTCAATATTTCCGTCTCTTGCAACATGTATATTATGGATACAAAACACCTTGTTCAAAATTGCTCGTCCGAAATATCAACCAAAACAAAAGTAAATCAAAAGTAAATGTTTTCACTAGAGCTTATGTATTATTTAAGATACCGCTGTGTTGCGACATGTACACAACGCTACTGCAGTGCAAGGGGCGGAGCCTACGAATCATACTTCAATGTATTGATGCGCGAATTGCAAAAAATAAATCCCAAATTAATTTACTCTTTTAAGTTGAAAATTTAAAGTATACACACAATTGTAATTATAATTGTAATTATAAGAATTGAAACGCTATTTTCGGCGCTTCATCGATGTATGAAGGTCACTTTTTTGGTATCTAATTTGTACATAAAGCCTTCGGCTTTATGCAAATTAGCTACCAAAAAACTGACCTTCATACATCGATGAAGCGCCAAAAAGAGAGTTTCAATTCTTAAGTATTTCATCATTGTGTTATACAGAGATAAAAGTTTTTATAACTAGCATATTATTTACGCTTTCATAAATATTAAAAAACAATGATTACACATTCCTACAATAACACTACAATATACAACACTAAAATATAGTTATTAAAACTTATGAAAAGCTGCTCTTGCAAGGTTTAGAGCGTAATCAAAACATGCAGATACACCAACATTTTCGTGAACAAACGAATTTGTCACTAATGTCACATGTATCAAATAAAAACAAAATAACAGTCTTTTTTACTAGTTTGCCAAATGTTCAGTATAGGGAATCGCTACTCAGCAAGCAAGCCCATATAGGCCCAATATGGGCTACAGGTGGGCAAATATGACATATGGGCCCATGTGGGACCCATATATTATGTTTTTCTGCCTATATCGGGCCCATATCGGACCAAGCAGGCAAGCCCACATGAGTTTCTTGCAAGCATGCCCATATGGGTCCCGGTAAGTCATAACAAGTGACAAGTGATAAGGGCTATACCTGGGCTGATATTCCACATGGGCCCCATATGGGACCAATATACATCACCTTGCCCATGTTAGACCCACTTGGGTCCCAGACAAGCAAGCCCATTAAGGTACCAAAAAAAAGCCCATATTGGTTCCCAACCAGTAAACCCAAATGGGTCCCGGCAAGAAAGCCCATATGTGTCCCAAACAAGTAAGTCTATATGGGCTTCCGATACCAAGTCGACATGGGTCCCAGAAAGAGAGCCCATAGGGTTCTCAACAAAAGAAAGCCCATATGGGTCCCAGCGAGAAGGCCTCTATGGGACCCAAATAAACAGACCCATATTGGTCACAAAGGGCAAGCCCATATGGGTCCCCATCGAGAATGCCCATGTCTGTTTTCAACATGCAGCCCCATATGGGTCCTAGCAAGTAGGCCTATATGGGCCCAATATGGGAAAAACCTGAGCAAATATACCATATGGCCCCATGTGGGACCCATATATGTTTTCCTGCCTATATCGGGCCCATATTGGACCAAGCAGGCAAGCCCACATGGGTTCTTTGCAAGTATGCCCATATGGGCCCCCGTAAGCTATCAGTTGTGGGCCTGATAAGGGCTTTATTTGGGCTGATCTTCCACATTTGGGACCAATATACATCGTTTGGCCCATATTAAACCCACTAAGGTCGCAGGCAAGCAAGTCCATATAGGTCTCAGCAAGAAAACCCATATGGTTCCCAACTAGAATGCCAATATTGGTCCAATCACGAACACAGCAAGCAAGCCCATTTGGGCGCAACATGGGCTTTACCTGGGCAAATATACCATATGGGCCCCATGTGGGACCCATAAAATATGTTTCTGCCCATACCGGGCCCATATTGGACCAAGCAAGTCAACCCACATGGGTACCCATAAAGTATGCCGATATGTGTAAAGCCATCCGATGTGGACCGATATGGGCTATACCTGGGCTGATACACCACATGTGCCCCATGTGGGATCCATCTGCGTTGTATTTCCCATATCAGACCCAGTTGGGTGCAGGCAAGCAAGCCCATATGGGTCCCTGCAAAAAGTCCCAAAGGGGCGCCAACCAAGTAAGCTCCATATGGGTCCCAACAAAAAAAGCCCATATAGGTCCCCAACAAGTAAGTCCATATGTGTCCCAGCAAGACAGCCCATATTGGTCCCCAACAAGCAAGCCCCTATGGGTCAACAACAGCAAGACCATATGGATCCCAGCAAGAGAGCCCACATGGGTACCAAACAGGCAAGCCCATAAGTGTCCCAGCAAGAATATCAATATGGGTCCCCGACGAACTAGTCCATATGGGTCACAAAAAGCATCCCGGTATGGGTTCCCAGCACAAAAGCTTATATTGATCTCCAACAAGTAGTTCAATATGGGTCAAGACAGACAGCTCATTATGGGTCCCCAACAAGCAAGCCCATATGAGTCAACAACAACAATATCATATGGGTCCCAGCAGGAGAGCCCATATGTGTACCAAACAAGCAAACCCATATAGGTCGCAGCAAGAAGGTCCGTGTGGGACCTCAACAAACTAGCCCATATGGGTCAGAAAGAGCATCCCCATATGGGTTCCCAACAGGCAAGCCCATATGGGTCGCATCAAAACAGCCCAATATGTGTCCCATCAAAACAGCCCACATGGATCCCAGCAAGAAAGTCCAATTGGGCGCCCAACAAGAAAGCCCATATGGGTCCCAGCAAAAAAAGCCTAAATAAGTCCCCAACAAGTTATCCCATGTAGGTTCCAGAAAGAAAGCCCATATGGGTCCCCAACAAGCAAGCCTATTTGGGTCAACAACAGCTACATCATACAGGTCCCAGCAGGAAAACCCATATGGGTACCAAACAAGCAAGCACATGTAGGTCCCCGCATAAAGGCCCGTATGGGTCTCCAACAAACTAGCCCATATGGGTCACAAAGAGCATCCCCATATGGGGTTCCCAACAAGCAAGCCCATATGGGACACCAACATTAAACCCAATACGGGTCCCATTAATAGAGCCCATATGGCTCCCCAGCAAGTAAGCTCGTATGGGTCCCGGCAAGCCAGCCTATGGGGGCCCACTATGGGCTATAACTGGGATATTACCCACATGGGTTCCGTAAGGGTCCCACATACATTGTTATGCCCTTATCAGTCCCAAAATGGACCCACGCAAGCCAATATGGGTCCCAGCATGAAAGTCTAGATATGCGTCACCCAAAAGCAAACACATATGGGTCCCAGCAAGAAAGCCCATATGAGCCCCCAAAAAGCAGGCATAGATGGGTCATCAATAGGAAGCCCATATGGGTCCCAACAAGAGAGACCATATGGGTTCGTAACTAGAAAGTCCATATGGGACCCAACAAACATGCCCACATCGGTCAGTCTGATTTGTGCTTCTATGACCAGTTCAAGGCAGTTATTCACGGCCGCCGTCTTGTTTTGTCAACTGCAGATTTTCTTTCGAGGAGCACAATGTAGCTTGCATTCCTTCAATATCAAGTAAGTAAATATGTGCTTTGCACTTAGAAAAATGTTTGTCATAACTTAATAATCATAATTGCACATTAGATCAGAATTATATTTTAAACTAACTCAGCACGGCTATGCCGCTAATTTGCCATAGATAAAGAATAAAATCAACCATGGGTTATTGTGCAACAAATTATTGGCGGAGCCTTATGTTTTGAAAATAGTTCCGGTAATTAAAAAGCGTTCCGTAAAATTCAGGTGCTTAATATTTTCACAGTATTTATCAACATGTATAACGCCATTCGCTCAATGTTTATCAATGAAGCTGACCTCATTTTGATTTGTTATGGTTTATTGACATCACTGAAACGCATGTGAATGTACTTTTGTGGAAAATGGGCGGAGTATAGATTCCTATATTTTTCAATCATAACCTTTAAAATTACATAATAAATTTACAGAAGATCGTGTTGGAATCCAAATAATTGGCAGGTTAGCGTTGGTTAATACTGTAATGACTAACAGTTTGTCGTTCCGATGCTTGTTATCAAACCACTCGGGCTACTGCCCTCGTGGTTTAGTTGCTTCACATCAGAACTCCAAACTGTTGGTTATTATCGCAATAGCCAAAGCTAACCTGTCAATTTTTACGATTCTAACATGATCTCCTGTAAAATTCAATTCTATCTTAATTAATGACATTATACATAATTGGTCAACCTGTTATTCATTCTAATTATAAAATTTAAAATATTTACGTGTAGATCTATGATCACTAGGTTGGCGATAAAAAATCTGAGCTAATAGCCCAAAAATGTGATTTTGCAAAGAAAACCTATTATTTAGAAAATATGCTTCATGTTTAAATGTTTAAATGTTTTCCAAAAATTTTAGTAGACAAATAGAAATTTTAGTAGCCAATTATAAAGTTTTGCAGCCAATGTCTATTTTGGCTACTGGTATATCTAACATATGATGTTAATCTTACCTGAAGTAGGCTGGCCAAATGCCAGTAGTTGCAATATAATGAAAATATATTTCTTTTAAAGGGACTTGTTCACACATTTTCGTATTTTTGAAAACTGTCACTTAACATCTTGCCTGAAATTTAAACTAAAGATGTTGGATTGACCAAAAACAAATATTATATCAAGAAAATAAATAAATAAAAATTGCCCTGGACGGGAGTCAAATACGTCCGCCAGGATCAAAGACCTCTCACTGTAACCACTCGGCTATTCTGATTGCCGATCACTGGGGTGACTGTTTAACGCTAATCGCTTTATAAGTGGTACACATGTTTTCGAAAATACCGACAAAAAGCGTTACAAACGCTTTATAATTTTAGCCATTTCAGTTGATTTTCATAAAAGATACTGTATTTCCAATATATTTCTTTGTCTGTAGTGTCATTTTGCTTGTTTATATATAATGTATTTTACTTTTTGGGATCTATAAAAAAAGATTTGAAAATTTCCAATTTTCCAATCTGTGAACAGGTCCGTTAAAGGGACTATGTCATCAAAAAGGGCCTCAAGGGAGAAATTACTTTAAAAAATCTGAAATTTATATATTAATACTGGTATATAATAACGGTTAAAACAGGGTATATATAGTGGGAAAAGAGTGTACGCATTTTGAGATAAAAATCAATTAATATTATGGGTTTTGTTTGTTTGGCCCTTTCCCTGTTTTTATTTTGACATCAGAGTTGTGAGCATTATGTATAACCATAGTTTACAAACGACTCCTTGCCAAGCATGATAGCGCAGTTGGTTAGTGCGCTGGCTAATGTCATTTCTTTGTATGGCTCCTAAGTTTTGAATTCGATACCCACTTGGGGTTTTCATTTTTTCAGGCTTTTTTGCTAATTTGTTTTTTATCAAATATCTTATTGTGCTTTATATCATATTTATTGATTTAATACACATGCATTAGATGAGAATATTTCTATAAAATAATATAATTTATAGTGCAATTGGACGCCAATTTTTCGTTGAAATAGTCCCTTTAAATGCTCACTTGTAAATGGCTAATAACAGATTTTACAGATATATAATGCATACATGTATCCCCTTCTTCACACTGGTATGGATATTATGAAAGAGCATTTGATTCTACTGTACAACTACAGCAGAAATGATGGAAAAATACATTTTGTCAAACTACAACTTGTCCAAGCTTGATAAAGTAAGTTTGATATTTTGAGAAAATGAAATTGCTGTTTATGTCATGAAAATAAAATTGTTGTTTGTTTATAAGAATACATAACATGTATATCAACTTTAATCATATTTTTTTTTTGAATCTCAGACTCCGTGGACCTCAAAGTCATCTGTCAGACAATGATTTGTAAAGCATACACCACACAGGGCTTTCATTAACTTTAGAAAACTGGAAGTTTGAACTTCCTGGCCTCTGATTTTGAAAGCTTTGCACATAATATTGGAAGTGCAGACAGTATTGAGTCGCATAAATATGTACATCACACTTTTGACATCACTACTCTTAGTATTGCTTTTGTGTTGCGGTCATGTTTTCACTTCATGTTTCTTTTTTTCAGACCTATTGTAAACTTTGATTTCAATTATAATCAGGGCTTGTACCTGAGTAAACATTGTGGATGTCCTCACTTCCAAGTGTTGGATATTGAAGTCCTAAGCATTCTTTTGAATTGTGTATACTTCCATGGCTGCAATTTTGGAAGTCCTGTGACAAAAACTGGGAGAAAATTACTTCCAAACTTCCCTTAATGCATGCCCTGACCACATGTTGAAAACATATACACTGTTAACTAATTGATTATAATTTATTTATTTGGCATAACATAATGCATACACTGATTGTTGCAGTAGTAATTCCTTTATATATCAAACAAAGGTCTAACTAACATTCAATAATAATATGTATAAGGTTTGTGATAAATTTTGACAGACACCCTCATTTTTTGTCTGACACGTCTGATTGTCTGACAGGTTTCGCACTGTCTGGTATTCTATGTATTTCTTAACGTTCATTACATTTCAACACATATTGTTTTTTGTACTTTCAGAATATGTGTTAAGATTGAGGAACCAAGAATGCAAGGCAAGCGTACCATGAGGAGACTGAAAACAGCTACTTGTTGGTGTGTGTGATCCAAAAGTGCTGCGGATGTAAACAGATGAACGTGAAACACCAAATACTTCTGATAACCAAACAGTGATCAATTCAATTAACTATTAACAAGGCAGTTATTGCAGAACTTGTATGGAGTTCAGTATTTTCGTGCTCATTACAAGAGACAGTCAGTTAGCAATGAAGTTCATTAGCCCTTACCGCACTATATAAGAGAAACAATGCACGTCATAATTACCAGTGTTATTGACACTTGCTATTTATATCCAGTAGATTTTAATTAGAAAACATGCACTTGTAATTGCTGTCAATGAAATGATTGCAATCAGAGTCTCAAATGTTGTATTACATCGACTTAAATTTTAAATAATTATATGTGTTTTAGCTCGACTATTCACCGAATAGTTTGAGCTATACTACTCACCGGTTCGTCGGCGTGAGCATAATGCTCTGGATAAGGTTTGTGGGCAAATCCATATCTCTGTAACTACTACAGATATTCAATTGAAACTTAACACATGTCTGCAGGGTCATTATATAAGGTCACTGGCCAAGACCCATAACTATGACCTGCAATTGAACAGAATTTTGCCTCTTTTTGTTCTTAAAAAAATCAGGTTAAAGTTTGCGTGCAACACGTACATATATCAATAACTACAGCACTACTACATATATTCTATTGAAACTTCACAAATGCCTTCTTGGTTATTATGCAGGGTCACTGACTAAGGCCCATAACTCTGTCCTGCAATTTAGCAGAATTATGCTCCTGTTTGTACTTAGAAAATTCAGATTAAGGTTTGCGGGCAACAAGTATATATATATATCTGTAACTACTACATATATTTAATTGAAACTTCACACATGTCTTCGGGGTCATTATGTGAGGTCACAGACCAAGGCCAATAACACTTATCTGCAATTTAGCTGATTTCAGATATTCAGCTGAAACTTCTCACATGTCTTCAGAGTCATATTATAAGGGTACTAGCCAATGCCCATTACTGTGACCAGCATTTTAGCAAAATTGAATAAATTGTTGTTTAATGTAGGCTCGGTATTAAATGTGCGAACGTTTTAACCGTTTTTACAAGTTAGTATCATTGAGATGTGGCTCCTACAAATTAACATTACCCTCACTATTTTCATACTTGAATTAGTTTGTGAGCCTTTGTCTTGTGATCATTCTCAAATGTTTTATAAAAATGGTATATGCAATGACATGTATCAAAATAACAGGCTTACCTACTGAAAATAATAATGTGTTTGTAATTGCTTGACATTTGTCTATTTTGAACATCAATGATTTGTATTACTATATATCTCAATCTATGCTTAATATATATTTATAAGTTAACACATTGGCCGATTTGAATTGTTTTGTATTGCACTGTTATAATTATGCGGTAATCTAATTCGTAACGATACATTTTTATGGTGCGCTTTTGAAAACACAACTTTACAAATTGTTTGAAACTGTTTATATTGTATTGTGGGTTGGATATATAAATTATATTACCAATATGAAAACACAATGGTATGTCTGAATTGATTTGAAACCATAATATACACTTATGTTGTATTCTGGGCCAGACAAATACATTGCATTGACTCCATGATAGCACAGTTGTCTATTGGAATTTACAAGGATTGAAACTGTTATATATGTATTATGTGCCTGATATATAAAATATTATCCATATTATGAACGCAAGGTGGTATATTTCAGTATGTATAACTGATATATATGCTGTATTCTGGGCCGGAGGCCTATATTTACATGTTTACATTTTTTTGTAAATTCTGATAATATAGTCATACTAAAACGTCTTTGTTAAGTTGATTGGTCCATACTTTGCAATACTGTAAGATTGGTGTATCTACTGGTGGAGTATGTATAACTGTTATATATGTTGTATTCTGGGCCAGAGGCCTATATTTTACAAGTTTACATTTTTTGTTGTAAATTCTGATAATATAGTCATACTAAAACGTCTTTGTTAGGTTAATTGGTCCATACTATGCAATACTGTAAGATTGGTATATCTACTGGTGGAGTTGTCTCGCATTTGATTCCATGATCATACCTTACTACCAGTAAATGCTGTGTGCTATAGAGTCACGTCAAGTGTTAGATTTGTCCACACTGGGTTTGGCTTTTAAATGTGTCTGAATTTACTCATAATGTGTTATTCTTTGATTGCTGTTTTATTGTGCCACATGTGTGCAGTTCACAATCATGCTTTATTTACAGAATTGTATCTTTCTAGACTAGTTAATATGATCTAAATGGTATGGTCCATTTTTGTAACACAGGCCAAAATGTCATCATGAATAGTGTGTGATTGTTTATTTTTCCTGTTTACATGTAGAAAACAAGTGATATTTTGTACATATGTAGTACATAAATGCATTGTCCGGTTAACATTATGCAAAAAGGAACTAACACATCTATTGAATACCCTTTAACGACAACAGACATATGTTAATTACTAGTAAGTGTTATATTCTGCAAATGTGTTGTTGTATTAAAGAATGAACTTTAATTATGAAATATATATATATATATATATAGGCTCCGCAAATTGTGAGTAACATGTATAGAATAGTTATTGTTTATTGAATTTTGCCACGCATCATGTATGTATAACAAACAGGACCTTTACATAAACGAAACCTACATGGGACCCATGCAAACAGTGTTAGCAGAACCCAACTGGGTACCATACAGGATGCCCATAGGGACCCATATTGTAACCTGGATGGGTCCTAATTTGGTAGCTCGTATGGGGCCAAGTGGGATTTTGCAAACAACTTTTGCATGGGTCCCATATGGGTAGCCTATAATGCGGCCCATCTTGGATCCATATAGTACCCACATGTATCCCATAATGCAACCCATTTGGGACCCATGCAAAAACTGTTTGCAAAATCCCACATGGCCCCATATGGGTTGCCTATAAAGGACCCATATCGAAGCCAATACTGGACCTATATGGGTACCCCATATAAGACCCACCTTGGGTCCACATGGAACCCACATAGGTCCCATATCGCAACCCATCTTTGACCCATACAAATACAGTTTGCAAAATCCCATTTGGCCCCATATGGTTAGCCCATACAGGCCCCAAATGGTAGCTCATATTGGACCCATATGTGTCCCATATATTCCTGCTGGCTCGGTATTACAATCGGCATTCGGTTCTACTTGGTATAATATCTCAAAAATTCGCCGAGAAGTTAAGAATCGATATTTAATTTACATTTGTACATGTACATGTTCACACTTGTACAGTATCCGAGATGCTATTTGCATTTATTGGAATAATTATCTAAATCTTAGATAATTATCGCAATATAATATTTGTTTATTTTATATAAAGTGGCATTTAAAATTCCTAATTAATATCAATGTCATGATTCTCATCATCAAAATTATCATCCTCATTATCAGTACCATTACTTGTCAGTATATGACGGGATTGTTGCATAGGAGTAGTAGTAACATCTGTTGTGTCATCATCATTATCATCATCATCATCATCATCATCATCATCAACATCATCATCATCAACATCATTATTATCATCGTCATAATGAAGTTCTGTATTGGTTTCAGTTTCATCATCGTCATTATCATCATCATCATCATCATCAGCAGCAGCAGCAGCAGCAGCAGCAGCATAATAACCATACTCATCATCATCATCTTCATCATATTCATCAATATCACCATCATCATCATCATCATCATCATCACCAAGTTATGTTTCAGTATATGTTTCATCATCATCATCATCATCAACATCATCATCATCAACAACATCATCATCATCATCATCAACATCATCATCATCATCATCATCATCATCATCATCATCATCGACATCATCATCATCATCATCATCGTCCTCTTCATTATCATCATCATCATTGTCGTCCTCATCGTGGTCGTCATCATCGTCATCATCACCATCATCTACATCATCATTGTCATCATCACCATTACGTTCTGTATCAGTATCTGTTTCACCATCACATCCTTGTCATTGTCCGGGCATCAAGGCTCAAACCGTTGGGCGTAGAGAAATTGTGCGTGAGGATGCTTTTGCCTACATATTAAAACGAATGAATATACACGGTAAGTAAGACAGCGTTAAACCGCTGCCAACATAGCGCCTTTGTCGGGAACATTGCGGTGGAGAGGAATCGGGCCACTTTCAGTAGGAGCTCTTAAATCTTCCGCGGCTGACTGCCCAGTTCCGGCATAACGGTAATGTTTCCGAGCTATAAAATTTATTAATACGAATACTTGAAAACCGGAAGTAGCGTGACTATGTAAACTATATTAATGCGTTTCTCGCGAACGGTGCGGCCTAGAAGCGTCGGACAACTTCCAGTAGAAGCGCTTTAGTTTCCCGAGGCTGCCTGTGTAGGTCATAGCATCGGTGCTTAAACCGTTTGGCGTAGATAAATTGTGCGCCAGGAGACATTTTGCCTATATATCGATACAGATATACATGGCTAGTAAGGTAGCATTGCGCCATTGCTAACTTAGCGTCTTTCTTGAAAAATGAGGCGTCGGGCTATATCCATCGAGGCTCGAACCGTTGGCAGTAAACAAATTGTACGGCAAGAAACGTTTTCAGTGCACCGGAGATTCCCGCAGCTCCAGTAGTAAATTGCGCTATTTATGGTTTTACGTATTAAGCCAAAATGCTTTATCACAGCCACTGAATATTGCTGATGTTTTCTGATATACGCGTGCAGTTAAACATGCCCTATGTAATTCTATGGCGATAAGAAGGTAATTGTGGGCATATATAGTTTCAAAACGGGTCAGCTTTGTTGCATATTTTCGATTAATCAAATTATAGCTAATTGAAATATGCTGTAACTAATGATCAAGGAATTGATTTTATGAACACTGTTTAATGTTTAGAATTTCCTCTACAATTTTTAGCAGCAATAGATTAAAAAAGATCAAAATCTATTTGCTTGTATTAACATACATGTATTTCGTAAATACTTATTCAAACTTGGGAAATATTACAAGAGATCTCAAGTTATTTGTAGTATTTTTTATTTATAAATTATTAAATAAATAATAGAAAAACAAAAGTACATGACATAAGGTATTTTAATTACTCGCACGTTTCATTATTTGAGTATCGTCATCAACTGAATGGAATGACGTCTGTACCAAATTTAAACGTTTTCTCCGGTTTCAAGAAAAAACCCTTATTGTTTGAAATATTAAACTAACCTCACTTTATCATTGTTTGATAGATTACAATAATGAATCGACGTTCTAATTAAGCATAACATGCAATAATTGTATTAGAATGCATTGTTAACATTTTACATTGTTCATGTTCGTTATATGTCCATCTTAAACGTCTTTACACAGTATAATTGTTCTGTTAAGCGGATTCGCACTATTCATCCCACTATGGTTGGCTACTATTACGTACTGTGCAATGTTCTTTCTATATAAAAGCATATTCTCATATGATAAGCTGATGTTTATTAAGGTAGTACAACTGTAATCATCCGCCGCGTTTTTATTAAAATCGGTCGATGTCGGTAAATGTCGATAAATTTCCCTACCTAGTCATGACGACGCCTACTTGATTCCGATTGTTAATACTTTTGAAAATGGAAAATTTTCCCACTTTTAAAATGGGATTATTTTATTTTGTAAGAAAATGTGTATTTCCCCATTTTCTGTATTGTGTATCAAGAAAAGCATATTGATTTTCATTAAGATATAAGCGACTGATAAGCAACGCTAAATTTAATGGGACGGTTTCACAGTTTGGGTTGAAAATGCAATTCTCTAAAAATTTATTTTTAAAACAATTTGTAGAATATATTTGTGTGTTATGCTTCTTTGGTTGAAACACATAATAATGTTGATATGGGTTTTTTGTGAAAAAAATACACTAGCGTATGTCTACCAGGTAAAAAACAATGTTTTCTTGACAAATATGTTGGTCAAACGTTTATCTTTGCGCAAGCAAAGTGCTGGCCAAACCTTGAAATATGTACAATAAATGTATTATAGAACAGAAAAATGTCAGTTATGCAAATAAAAAAAAAAAAAAAAGTGAAACTGCACCTTTAAAATTTACATGTATTTCTAGTATTGTATACGGTTTCTGCAGCTGGAGTTTCATCGTATTTAACACTATACATTTCATATGATTATTCGTACACCACAAGGACGATATGTACAGTGACACTTGCGTATTTCATGACAACAATACAAACACAACGTTTATTCGTGAACTGAAGAATGTGTGATTGAATGTAAATAGGATTAGTTAATAACAATAAACAATGGGCGACCACACTTGAGTACCAAATTAAAATGTGTTCGTTATCCGCGCAACGCGATAACCATTCCAAAATAATGTACGTATTTTTTACTTTATCGGGTGTTTTTTAAGTTGAATAAATAACATTATGGACATCAATGCTGAAATGCCATGTTACAATTGGTTTACTTTATTCAGCAATGTCAAAACAGTGTATTTAACAAGTACTGATATGATTATAAATTCAAGAACAAGTTCAGAGTATCAGTTTTTGTTAAAGGTACAAAACGTGTATGTCCTTTTACAATATTTTCCCATATAATGTTTAAGCGATACATAGGACAAACTGTTTTTATAATTCAAGCTACGCGTCCTTTTCACCGCGTCATGATAATAGCCTGTCCGTGTTTACTCCTTGTTAAATACGTTAGTGTAATATGTTTGAACTACTTATGAGTTTAAACTTTTAAATGTGTACACTACATATGGACCGTTAACATATTTTACCACTTAACCATCTGAAGGGATCATGTAACTGTTTGAACCAAGTATAGTAACTAGTTGATGTAACGCTGTATCGAATGCTAATTTTTCGTGATTGAAAGTAATATATACGATGCGTATAAAATAGCCTTATAAACAAGCAAACATATAGCAGTCTTCAAAATGATTACGTAAATAATACGAAACTAAAAGTAGATGTAAGTTGGTATGTGTAATGTATGACCTAAAAATTAGATGGCTTTGTTGATTTAAGTTTATAACCATTTGAACGCAGGTTTACGGATAGTGATTTTGAAATCATTGTACATTAAGTTGAAAATAACCCACAAAGTATTTCAGACGATAAAGTAACCAGAAATATACGGCTATGCTGTAAGTGATTGAACGATATTTAGCTAGCCTCTTGATGGTCCTCAAAAGAGCACTGCAAAATGTGCACGTCATTAAATATGAATAGAAAACGCGTACGTTTAAATATATAGTGATACTTCAGTATGTGTGTCTTTTCCTCAATGTGTATTATCATTAATAATGAGGGCCATCTACTTATTATATGACCACTAATGACGCAAATGGCATTGAACATTGTCCATATGAACTGCTTAATATAAATCGGAGTCTGTTTAAATATATATGTATGTGCATATAGCATGGTTACTTATGCAACATAGGCTCGATGTTACTACGTTAGTTTTGTTCATAACTAATGCGACGCAATTCTTACCCACACGAATCACAATTTAGGTTTAATGCATTATGTTCATATTTTCGTAAATTGCCGACACCTCTAAGCCATAGCCGACTAGTGTAGTGAATAATGTGTCGGTTATCTATTGTTTTTAACTATTATAACAGGGTGCTTTAATATTAAGACAGTCACCCGTCCCGTAAATAGAACACTTTCATTACAACGATGTCATATAAAGCTGCTATAACATTCTTAACATGTAAATCTATGGTTTAACCACATGCACTTTGATTTTACTGGGAACGAACTAAAATTGTATATAAAAACACATTGTGCTATTTACATTACTCATGCACATACCTTCGCAAGTATGTCAATCCCACTGTATAGCATATTTCCCGAGAGTTTGTGTTTTACGGTATTAAAGAACTGTGATATCAGAACGGTTATTGGTAGTGGGAGTCTAATATGCAAGCTTATCGTGCAATTAGTAGCGTGCAGTATATTGAAATTTAGTTGTAATTCATATGCAAACTCCTTTTTGCACTGTAAGCTTGCACATTCGCATCGCATCACGTAACCTTGCGACACCGCTAACTTTAGAAACGACACAGATGCCAAGCATGTCAAACATCACGTGACCTCTAAGAACAGTCCATTGTGATCGGCGTCGTATAGAAAATTGGCGAATATAAAACACCTGTAGCACCCTTTAACCTCAATATGTTATTGATTTAACTTCGCTCTATGGGCTCGTTAAATAAATAACATATTTCGGTCAAAGTATGATCCAGCTATTTCGTATTCACATGTACTGTATTTTACAAATGTGCGTACTATGATACATGCTTCACGCAAATGACATTTATCAGGAACATTGTGTATCTGCTTCAAACATTAGCATATACAATGTAACAATAAGCGTCATGCCGGTAAAATATATACAAATGTTGATTGTTCTATATATATATATATATATAGAAATAGTCGAAAGCAAAAAATAAAGATATATACATGTAGAACAATCAACATTTGTACATTTCTTTTAAAATTCATCTACCGGCATGGAAATAGTCGAAAGCAAAAAATGAAGATATATACATGTAGAACAATCAACATTTGTACATTTCTTTTAAAATTCATATACCGGCATGACGCTCATTTTTACAATATACAGCTAAATGCATGCTAATAATAGTGCGTGACGTTGTATTGTTTGATAAATGAGACATGTTCGACTCAACCGGACTTTATACTCAAGAGCTGTCTGCGTGTTAGTCCGCAGGATCTACACATGAGATAAATATGCTTGTATTGTACTACAATATATAATTAAATATTAAACAAATATAAACATTTTGCACACTGTTTCTGTCCAGGTGTCTTACAATGCATGTTTTACATTTAAATAACAATTATGAAATGTGAAGCGAGTTACCAACAATACAGCCATTATGGTGTGGTTTTGTGTATACTTTATAAACAACGTACAACTTAATATTATTATTTAATGAAAAAGAAAACAACGTTCAACATAATCATGTCTATTTGTATTTCATGGCTTACTTTAGAATGCATATATTTAATTTATTAAATAAATCAGGGCACGTGTAGGCAAATAACAGCCATGAATACCAATATAGTCTTAATAATAACTCAGTAAGCAAATATAGTATGCAATTGACACAATAATTAAGCAGTGATAAGTTCTTAATAAATTTCCCGGTCAATTTCCATACGATGACTACAGAACAGCACGACCATACCTATTAATTACCGGCTAAGTTTATTCATTATGCTGGGACCTATCAAGTCATCAGCAAGTCATGCTTTCGTTATTAGCAATAATTGTCTTATTTGTGGATGTTAAATGTAAGTATGCACAACAATTGCATTGTATATGGTCATGTAGTACATACACATTAATATTTGACTTGATTTTATGTTTGTATTTATTGGTTGGAATTAATTCTAAACACATTTTTTTTATACTATTTTAGCGGTGCAACCACCGGAGATTGCAATACAAGTCCTTTCTGGATCAACACTACAGATATCATGTAGCTTTAACAATACTTCGATTGGGATGACACGGTTTGAAAAAAAAGTAAGTACACAGTTTATGTCAATGGTGAAGGTAGACAACAACGCGTCAGTGTGTAAAGTAACAACCTACTTACTGTCAGAAAATGTGCAATGTGACTGTGTGGATGGAATGCGTGTCGTGTGCAATATTTCTGGTTACTTGATACCAAACACGGATGACCAGTGGAGATGTGCAGTTTTCAAGAACACGTTACAAGTTTACAGCATTGTTGTACACGCATTGCACCAAGGTATGTATAATGATGTTGCATCGTATCATCATATAATTTCAAAACATGCATTAACACATACAATGCAGGTATCTACCTTGATGTTCTAAAATAAAACATGGAGTGCTTTTAACTAAATACATATGCTGTACGCATAGTATTATTGACAAAAACAAGAGCGATGGAAACATACCTAAACAGTGTAATATTGTGTTTTGTTTGTTAACGTTTGCAGTGTATTTTTTTTATGTGAAACACATACCAACCTCAAATAATAGCCAACTTAATTCAAGGTAAATCAAAATATACTCTGAATTAGCGAGACTGACATGAAATTTTCCTATCATAAGCATACATTAATATCAAGTTTAGTTTATGTATGAATCTGCATTGACAACGTTGATGATTTACCAGGCTTAACACTTTTGAAAGATATAGAGAACGCCAACTACAATGTATTTAGCATGATAAAGTCCAAGTTATACTTACTAACAGGAGTATACCATAAAATAAGTGTCACCTGTAGAAGCAATACACAGTTTGAAAATAAACCGTGTTGTGTGCATTATATTTCGCATTTACATTCGTTGGTTTTGTTGCTATTTTCGACAGTTACATTAACTTCAAGCGTGCTTTATAGGTTTTGGATACTAATGTTATTCCATTGAGGGTTTTGCATGTAAAGCTTCCAATATGTAATTAACATGGACAACATAATATTATAACAGTATCTTTCCAAAACGAACTGCTGTTCAAAGGCAGTCTTATAAATCTGCCTTTGTTATTTGACCAAATGCCTTGATTTGAAAAGAAATATACTTTAATATTTAAAATGCATTTCAATAAGTTCTGGACACAGTAAGAGCTTATCAATGGACACGTATGTTCCTTTGTATTAAAATACAGTACGTGTTAGTGTGTGACGTTATTCAGTTATAAATTTTGTTTAATTTTAAGAAAACATAAATATTAAACCAACACGAGGCAAATAGGCAATTGCTGTTAGTTTGTTCTCATGATTGAAGTATATTATGATTACGACGGAAAATGAAACTGTAAACTTATGATTTATTCCTAAGACATGAGTGAAAATAAGACGACATCTACGCCAGTTCAAATCTCGACAACCCCAATTATCGCTCTTAACGAGACGGACGAACTACAGGAAACCACTGTATCGCAGGAGTTACTGAACGGTAAGATACATAAGAAAACTACACTGACAATAGAGGACATCATGTCAATTATTACTGTGGTATAAGTGTACTTTTAACAATAAACCTAGCAAGTATTTCGTTCCCACTGTATTAGATATTCTGCACACCAAATTGAGTATGTTGATATTTAATTTGTATGCGTACATGTATGATGTACATCTTTGTAACAGATGAAAGTACAACTGTGTTGCTGTTAGATGAACGTTCGGATAAACAAACCACCCACTTCAGCATACCTGAAAATACACGGGAAACAACGACATCCCCATATTCCAGTAATGGTAAGAAACAGTTATACTATTATATAACTACAGTTGTCATATTCCTCTTGAACTTCGACATGTCGACTATCATGTTATTTATAAGAATAATATTTTTACTGTAATTAAACTTGCGTGTTGTGTCAATGACATAGCTGCTACTTTTTACACATATCTTAACTGTATTTTATTTCAAAATGTATTCAGAAAACTTCTATCGGATGTTACTAAGTATCGTCAGCGCCGCAGGTGTCTTGGTGGTGATTCTTGCAGCTGCGATGTTTATTTTCGTCTACCAAAAAGGCCGCCTACACGCAGGTCTAATATATGTCGTATTTTTATTTATCTTTAATTCCGAATAAATTATTCCATGGCATCTCTAAAATGTGACGCAAATATCAAACGTTTCCACACATGCTGATGCTAATGTTAATACTAATCTTACCGGGAATTAACAATGTAATTATAATAGTAAAACAGAATGATGAATATGGACTAATTTGCATAACACGGATACAAATCATGTGTTAAAGATTTGTAAATATGCGTCTACGTATACTTTAGATATACAACAGAACGAAAATCCAGCTGCTCCAACCATTGCAGCAGTTAGTAACAATGCTGATGCTGTCCACATCAGGAATACTGTATGGCATATTGAGGACTTTACGCACCGACAACGCTCAATAGTGGACAACTATGAACGGATTCCAATGATGACCATGTCACCTATGGCTGACAATTTTCCATTATCACCCGACGATATAGAATTAGATAGTGTCATAGAACAAGAAGATGAACATAATGTCACCAGTGTTCACTTTTACGAAACAATACCCGATATACCCGATGCGGACGAACAAGCTTTGAACGGTAAGACAATGATTAACGAATTGTATCGAGTGTACACATCTGTACGTTTGAGTTTAATTATAATGCATTATCCTGGTAATATTTATATTCATATTATTTAACTTGGGCTTTTGTTGTTAACTTGAATTAATTCCATTAATGTTTTATACAGTCTCGATAATTTGATGTACTAGTAGAATATATTAACGACTTTTATTTGCAGAGGAAAGCGAGGACTCCAAACCATTTGTGTATGTATTTAATAATTTGTCCTGCAAAATATGCTTTTGTTTTGCTCGTTTTCTTTAAATATTGCAATATTTATTTTGAAAAAAATATACGAGTACAACAAGAAACAATATAGGGCGATACATCTCGATAATTTATTTAACGCGATGTCTAATGTATTAACATATGTCCTTTCCGTATTCTAAATAGGTTCGGAAAACACATATACATGTATTAATGTCGTTTAAAACTGTTGTTTTTTTTTTCATAAAAAAATCTAAAATTATATGCAAACAAAACGCTGTAAAATTGTTGTTTTCTGAAGGTAAATCATAGTGATATACGAAACTACCGCTATGGCATTTTACTCACATAATTTAATCATACCCTCTTTTATCGTATAAAGATATGTCCAATTGTTTGTAGAACTGAAGCGGTTCGCTATGAGAGTCTTCTTGCAACCAGAACTGATGACAAATCACAGTACGGCACCTTAGCAAACAAGTAGCAATCTGCAATGCACACTTACCAGCAGTTGACATAGGATAATGAGTCAACAAAATTGAAGGCAACTGCAGATCAAACTGCATATTCGTCAGTGTATAACTTATGTTCGAAAAATTCAGGTTGACTTTTGTTATGACCACGATGTTTATCATGGTTAGGTGTGCCTTTATTAGAATTGTCAAAGTGTTCGCGTACCAATTACTCTAGTCTATGATGTGTGATGCAAAACATTAATGTATGCGGCCTAGCTACGTTGGTGTTTTACTATTCAGGTAATGTTGCAAATCTATTTTTAATCAAACATCATTAACATGAAATAACAAGTATTATTTATAAAACCAACAAGGATGTGTCTCTACGAAACCCACGATACTCGTCAGATCATTGCGCGCTTGAATGGTTGAAACACATTGTGCTAAACAAGTGCTCATTTTGCATCATTATTATTAAAGTACTTAACTATCTGCATATAGTTTGAAGCTGTGTGTTTTTATTGAAATAGTAATGCAAACTTCGAGCAATATTGCAAATACATTTGTATTCACTCCTATAATTTATGTAATTATTTAAATCGTGTGCTACTTTCTTTTAATACAATTGTCTTAACGTGGCTAATGCCATGTGTTGTGTTGTTTTCTTATTCGCAATTAGTATTTTACTGACGTTTGATCGTTGAATTGCTTACTTACAAATTAAAGTGTGTTGAACTGTAGGTATATTCTTAAAGAACAGTTTATATGATGTATACCACTGATATTTTTCTTTAAAGGAGAGCGACTAGGAAATTAAATGGTGAATCATTAATTACACGTATTGACATCGAAGACCGTGGATTGACAATAATTACCACAAACACCATTTGATAATTTACAGTGTTGACACGTAATATAAGTCACGTGTTTTCTTCACTCTTGAACGTTCGTTTCGAAATGGCACGATTTCTCTATTAAGGTGACACTATGCTTTAGTAAATGCTGTCATTCGGTATGTGCGTTTCTGAATTGTTTTATTATTTGATGATGTGTTCAATGAAGTGGCATTACACTACGAGGGACGATCAAAACGGTAGAGAAAGTTATTCTTAAATAACAAACAAGTAGTCGTACTCTTGTCAAATGTAATCTACATATGCCTGTGCGATGTGCACATTTATAGTGCCGTTGTATCCAACTGCAAAACACCTCCCATTACCTGATTTTGCCATCTGGCCAGTATCGGTATTACAACATTATACCGTCCGTATCAATTCATCCACTAAATCGCTGACCCCACAATTCAAATTTATCTTGTTTGAAACACAGTAAACACTAAAAAATACATTTCAAACTATATAATAATGTTAGCAGATGATGTAATATTATAATCCAGTAATAGTGTTCATTAAATGCATTAATGATTTTTAATCCATTAACCTTCGACGCACAAAAAACACATCATTCCCAGTATATCATGTATTGTTATACCTCACTCGATTATTTCTCTATATAATGCATATAAACTGCAGCGGGCAACAATTTGATATGTCGCCCGGCAATGTCGCCCGCTACCGCTATGTCGCCCGGTACGCAAATGATACGGGATTGTTCGGTATAATAAAATAAATATTGACTTCCTTGAGGGAGACAGTGCATGTAGTAGAAGTGCATGTGGTAGAAGTATATGTGGTAGTAGTATAGATGGTAGTATTAAATGTGGTAGTAGTCGATCTGCTAGTAGTACATGTGGTAGTAGTAGATGTGAAAGTAGAACATGTAGTACAAAATGTGGTAGTAGTATATGTAGTTGTAGTACATGTGGTTGTAGTAGATGTGGTAGTAGTAGATGTGATATGTGTACATGTGTTAGTAGTAGATGTGGTAGTAGTAGATGTGGTAGTAGTAGATTTGATAGTAGTACAAGTAGTAGTAGTACATGTGGTAGTAGTAGACGTGGTAGTAGTATGATGTGGTTGTAGTAAATGTGGTAGTAGCAGATGGGTAGTAGTAGATGTTGTAGTAGTACATTTGGTAGGAATAGATGTGGTAGAAGTACATGCGGTAGTAGTACATGTGGTAGCAGTAGATGTGGTTGTAGTACATGTGGTAGTAGTAGATGTGGTAATAGTACATGTGGTAGCAGTACATGTAGTAGTTATAGATGTGGTAGTAGGAGATGTGGTAGTAGTAGATGGTGTAGTAGTAGATGTGTTATTAGTACATGTAATAGCAGTAGAGGTAGTAGTAGTAGAAGTGGTATTTGTAGATGTGGTAGTAGTATATGTTGTAGTAGAAAATGTGGTAGTAGTATATGTAGTAGCAGTACATGTAGTAATAGTAGAAGTGGTATTAGAAGATGTGATAGTAGTAGATGTCGAAGTAGTATATGTTATAGTAGTATATGTGGTAGTAGTACATGTGGTAGTAGTACATGTAGTAGTAGTACAGGTTATAGCCGTAGATGTAGTAGCAGTACATGTGGTAGTAGTAGATGTAGTAGTAGTAAATGTGGTAGTAGTAGATGTTGTAGTAGTAGATTTGGTAGTCGTAAATGTGAAAGTAGTAGATATGGTAGTAGTACACATGGTCGTAGTACAGATAATAGAAGTATATGTAGTGGTAGTACATGTGGTAGTAGAAGATGTGGTAGTAGCACATCTGGTGGTAGTACATGTAGTAGCGGTACATGTTATAGTAGTAGGTGTGGTAGTAATACTTGTGGAAATAGTACAGGTAATAGCAGTACCTGTAGTAGTAGTACATGCGGTAGCAGTAGATGTGGTAGTAGAGCATGTGGTAGTAGTACAGATAATAGTAAATATGGTAGTAGTAGTTGAGATATTAGTAGATGTGGTAGTAGTACAAGTAGAAGTAGTGGATGTGGTAGTAGTACATGTGGAAGTAGTACATGTGGTAGTAGTACATGTGGTGGTAGTAGTTGATGTGGTAGTAGTACATGTAGTAGTAGTACATGTTGAAGTAGTACATTTTGTTGTATTACATGTGGTAGTAGTACAGGTAATAGCAGTAAATATAGTAGCAGCACATGTGGTAGTAGTAGATGTGTCAGAACTGTGTAATTTCTAGCTTGTTTTGGTCTTAATTTAATAAAGGAATTATTGTTGCGCGTACTAAAACAACTGTTTATTTTTCCTTTGTTTCTTTCATTGATTTCTTGCATTATGTTGACGTTTTTGTTATTGGATCACAACATTAAGGCATGATTTATTATCTTTAACTAAATAATAATTGAACGTATGTTTTCTGCTATAAAATTGTATGCATATTCTGCACTATCTCAATGTCAAATATACCTCTAATGCATTTTTTTTTTTTTTTAAACAAAAAAAAACAACATTACCTCTAAATTTCCTTCTGGATTTCACTATCTAATAAAATAAGCTAAACTGCAGATTATAAGGTCTATGATACTAAGATTCGTATCTGTGTATTACCCCCAATAAACATATACTGCTAGAACAGTACCAACTCGGTATCGTTCGACAAAGCTCGTTTATTTCCGTACAGTGTCACGGAAATGAATTTTAAACTACAGGTACCTCATTTAAGTCTGAATTCCCCTTCTAAAATATTAAATAATTAAACAAAATTAACACCACTCGAACAAGCAAACAAGGGAAAGTTTATTTTGTTATGCGATAAAGTTAAAAATGCACCATATTTCCGACCGAGTTTCTATTGATTTATAACGGAAATCGGGTGATATTACAAAAGTGCCAATTCACCCGCCTAAATTATAAAATAAACTAAACTAGTACCACGTTAAAGAGCATAACATTCTTTTTTTTCAAATTAGTTTGTTCTTTTCTGAGAGTAAAACAATAAGGAAGATACAGCAAATTATATTTAAGGCTCCCTATCAAATCAATGTAAATTTTACGTGAGAAGTATCGATTTTTGCGCCGCACTGACAAGCGATATTGTTGCACATGATTACGTAAGTATACAATTGTTTAAAATACTAACGCCTTAAATAAATAGGTAACAAACTCGAAACACAGATTATGAATACAATTGGGGTCATCGTCTTGGAATGGTGATATAAGCCAGTTAAGGTTTAAAAATCTGTTTACATTCGCCAGTACCTCACATTTGGTCACATTTGGTCCCTAAATATTCGCAGTCTATGCAGTTTAACATAAAGATTAACCACACTGCACGGCATACCAAATACAATAGCAATACAATAATGCATACTTGTGTTTACTTACTATGTATTTACTCAAAGGTGGTGTGGAATCCAGAACAACATAATAGCAACTGTGTTGCAATAAAGAGAAACAAAATGATATAATGACAACGTTTTCGACTAAGTAAACAAAACATGTGTAATGAAAATGCTCACATGTTTACATTGAACAGGTGTACGCCGTTATATATATATAGCCAATAAAAGGCATGTGGTTATACTATATAACGTAAAATATTTCTATATAATAATAATCATGTTTTTTAGTACGGACAGTGTTAAATGTTAAATATAAATTATTTTTAGTTACCATTTAAAAGCATCCCAAACACATTAACATGGTTTTCCATTCGAAACCTACACGTCTAGGTAAGCCACTGGCATATGTAAGTATCGATTGTCTATCGATAAAGATTATTGAGTACATTAATATTTATTTATAATTGTTATGCCGCAAACTACGTGCGTCCTAGTTGTGGCCCTTGCTTTGTCAACCCTTTATGGTGCCTACCTTCCGAGATTATATAAACTCAAGAAGAAGTCTTTCCGTTTTATTTGATTTTATTATAGGAAAGTCACATGTTGAGTCTTATCAAATCAATACAAAAGAGCATGCATGATAGGTGCAATATACTTCAATATTACATAGCATTTATGTAATTACTAGCATGAATGATCATATATAGATGGTGTATATAGAGAATATATGGTTGGTGACTTTTGATATCATGTGATATCAGACGAGTCCGATATGGCGTAGGAAAAAGGCGAGGCTGAATTTTATGTAATGGTGTATATATCAATATTGATTAATAATTAGGGACTTTGCAGGTCCTTTTAACTTGTTGATACAAATAATGGTCTGAGTGATTTGGTTTCATATCCCTAGCCAAATTTTCAGTATAGATAAAAAACACAGCCACAAAATTTCATCCAATTCTTTCATGAATTTCAATTTTTGTGATATCTGTATTTTTTTCAGCTTTTAAAAATATCAGCTTTCTAAGATTTTATTGACAGGTTTTGTATGTTGTGCTTTGCATGTTTTTGCATAAAGATTATTTGACATAATACATTTATTCTTGAATAACGTTTAAATGTTTTGTTCCAGTAATTTTTTTTTCTGTTAATTAAAATGTTGGCATTGTAGAGATCTATTCCTTGTTTACATTTCAACCACGTAAGTGACATTCCACGCCTACAAAAAATAGTTCCGAGAAGTGGGCGGGATTAAACAATCCTTGCACGTGGCACAGTAGCATGATATTCCTTTATGTGGGCGGAGCTAAAACGTGGTATCAGTCAGGGATATGATATTACAGAAAGTAGGCGGGGTTAATTTGTGTTACCGGTCAGTGGTATAATAACGCTAAAACTATTGGGTCAACATCTTCAATAAAAATGGATGTCATCTAGATTTAATCACAAGTACATATTATTACTATTAGTTGTTCTTTTATTTTGACAAATTCATATTAGCGCATAATTTATAATAAAGATATTGTAAGTATTTTTTAATATATACAAATACAATATTTTTTAATTATTGTGTAATACATACAAATAGTTATTAAAATCACAATTAAATCCATTCACATTATATTTATACAAACACAACTTTGCAGGAATTAACATTCAAAACCGTTTCAAAAAAGACACTTATCAAATGCTACGTTTTGTTTACACACATTTAGAACAATTCTAAAATAAAAAAGAGAAAAAATCAAGGAAACAAGTATTACCTTAAATCAAGAAGTAATAGTCTTTCCATTGTATTCATGATAGCTAAGTCTGCTGATTGACTTTATCACGGAAAAAACATTATTTATACCAACTTTACACTGTTAATTAACAAATCATTAACTCAAACAGCTTTGGGCTGCTACTAAACTGGGATCTTTATCTGAAACAATTACCTGAACCTAGGTTAACGAGGTCGTTAAGAGACCGCTACGATACCGCTATTTCTTGACCCGAAAGCACACCTTAGTACCATCGTAAAGAAATAAACTTAACTTGCGATAGCGTAAGGCAATACACACTGACATAGTGATGTAAGTTTGCAGTTTAGTTAGTTTTCTTTGTTTGTTGATAACTATTGTAATTTTAGCAGCTTGTATTTATGTTAACACACGCAAGACTAAATACTTCGCTAATCTATGCGTCTACATGACGTCAGCCCGATGTGATTCTGAACTTCGGGTGATTTAAGCCTAAGGAAACGTGCATAACACAAATAATGCATCGTTTAATTTTATTATTAAAAGAAGCATAAATTGTTTGTTCCGCTTAATCACAAATACACATTATTATCAAGTTATACGTGTTAAATTTTTATCACATATTAACTAGCGATGTTTTGTACGTATGTTATTTACAAATTGTACACGACTGTACCTGATTAACGAACTGTTTATGGCATATAAGACACAGACATATCATTCACACAATGGGTGGATTTATAGGGGCGGAAGCGGCGTCAGCTATGACGACCACAACACTTTAATTGTCGCAGAGCACAGGTTTGTCTGCGAGTCGTACACTAGACGTGCGTCTATCTATCTTGTGGTCACCGTGCAATTATGAAAATAATGGTACTTTACATGTTAACGCACGACCAACATAAAGCTACTGGGTCAAATGCATATATGCATGTATCATCTAAATGACTAAATGCGGTAAACCGAATTTTAATTGATTGTATTACATGATAAGAAATAAATCATAATTATGAATATTATTGACTGATAACAAATATAATTTACGATAAGGCTGATTTTGTGTACCCGAGGTCTTTTAGTGCCCCGGTGTCAAGCAAATAGTACACTACGCCTCGGTTTAACGTCTCATGCGAAAGGCGAATTAGTTGGTAGGGGTGTAGCGGGGTCTCGAATCTGCGGCCCCTTGGTTGTGAAGCCAGTGCGTTACCACTAGACCACGGATCTGCCACATGTGACCCTAAGGTACTGTTACGAGAATTATAGCCTTAAGATTTCTTTCAGATAAAGGTCAATTAACAATCAGACATAGAGATAGTAATTGGGTGAGAAGTCCAGCCAATTAAAACAGGAGCAGCACATTTCAAGTTTGAGCCGCTGGCGGATTTGATCGAACGCAGTTGCTTAATGCCTCTTGTCACGTTTTACTTTGAAATTATGCCAGGATACGGATTTTGATGGCTAAACAATAATCATTGGTTATAAGTCAATATTATCAGCGTTGTTGATCAAAATAGTTTTAACAATGAACAAATGGAACATTCACAACAATAAAAAACGTCTTGTACAATGTGCATGATAAACTGGTTAGAACATATGTACGTCCTGTCTAATTTTTTTTTAATAAGTACTTACATAATGCACTTATCAGTATTATTTTTAATACGTATTTATATCATTCTTTTAGTATTATATTTTTTCAGGTATTTATATTAATCTTATATAATTTAGTCAAAATTTGCAAAGGCAAAATCTACAGCAGAAAAAGGCAAAATTTAGAACATAAAACAGTGACACGCATTCAGGTCAACAGGAACCTTCTTGTATAGCACACTTTATCAATTATCCAAACAGATTACGAGTACCTATACGGATATGTCGATCTTCGGATATCTCAATGTTATTTCAGATTGCCGCCGACGTTGAGATAACTATGTGAAATATGTATTATGTATCTCAGTCTTTTAAGAATATCTACGTCTGCTGGTTTTTAGGTCCGCGTCGTCATTTGGAGTTCATGGGAACCCTATAAATAACAAGTTCGAAGGGTACAATTCTAAACACAGTGACTTCTAGTAAACCTTTTAAATTGAAAAAAGGCTAACATATATTTATCTTTGAAAAACGACTTACTGAATAACGCGAGAAAAAGTAAATGATTATCTTTACATACAATGACGTCATAAGCATAAACAAATAGGTCGTCATCGGACTGCGCATGTCTGTTTTATCTCACAGTGTAAATTATTATACACAAATCGATGGCTAATCTAATGCATAAATGCACTTGGCATACAGTAACTGAAGTGACCAGATTGAAACTTATAAAACACAATTATATATCTTCGACACAATCATGGGACATATAGTTATTAGAATGTTGTGGTATAATGGTATACTATACAGAGCTATATATTTTAGAATATGGTTACTTACATTTCCTCTGGAGTTATACGGTCTTCGGGATTGTAATGTATGAACAACTGTAAACAAAATGCACATTCTAGTCTGATTCAGATATTGACGGAATGCTTAAAAACAGCATATTCAGCAGAACACATGTACATGGTATTGATACATTGTTTCCTAAATAAATACCTAATTTATATATTCATTTTTGGTTCTTTAAATCAAACGTTATCTTTTTATGTAAATACAGTAAATATGCAGTATCATAGTAGTTTGCCATACGATGACATAATTACATAAGAGTGGGATATATGTTGAAATAAAATGTATTATACCATGATTACGAAGATATGAGATAAAAAACATTTATCGTCAGACTGATCAGCAAAATTTTCCCCGTCACAGCTGCTCTGTAAGTTCAAGTTTTACATGTATTTCGTATTAAAAAAAGAAGATGTATGTGTTGAAATGGAAAGGATACATATTGATACGTTTGCACGTAATGTTAGCTACAAATAAAACATCAGCTCAAAAGTTGTGTCCCGTAGTTTTTTGTGTGTTAAGAATAATTATAGCAGTTTTCTGGCTCCATGACTGATTCGAAGTTTGATCTTTATCGTTGATAATGAGTGTCTTGATAAATGATTGCATTGTTGTACCTTTCAATGTATGAACAAACTTAATCCGCGCACCCGAATTAGATAAAAAAATATTTCACAATTATCATAACTAAATTGCACAATAGTAAGCACTCTTGTTAGGGTGAACACTCTTATAAAATCTAAGACAAATGTTTTTGACAATATTTGTTTTTTTGTCTTAAAAAACGGGCATTAGTCTTAAACATAGATTTTTCGTAGACGATTTTTCGTGTCTTTGTTATTTGTAGTCGGTCTTTAGTTCAGCTATTATTTATATATGTTATTGTCTTTCTCAAAGAGGGTCAAAACGCAAGTATTAAAATTGCTAGCAGATTGACAAAAAGTAGTTTTAACTATATATTAGATCATATATTTGAGTTTATCAAGTTGCAATTAGTTGTCAACTTCAAAGACCACAAAGGAACACATTGATGAAAGTTTACACAGTAATGAATACAAATTATTTGTTATATTATGCAAGTTTATGTTAAACAATTTATGTAAAATGTTTGCAGGTTTACCTTAAAAAGTAACAAACATGGAATTTATTCATTTTCTAAGAAAAATCTACCTAATAAGACTAGTGCAACGTTTTACATTTAAAGACTCTGAACTACAGATGGCCATTAAAATTGTGCGTTTTTTTGTAGTTACAATCTTTGCTTAAACGGTAAAGACATACGGAAAACCATCTCTGTTTGCATAAAACACGATCAAATATTGTCATGAACTGCAAATTTAATTGAAAGATAGAAGCACTTTACATGAACCCGGTATTCCCGATTTAAAAATACCGCGATTTTCCCAAATACAAGCACCTCATTAAAGTGTGTGCATGCGCGACTCGACAAAACTTAACTGACACGCGATAATCCTAAATATTATAAACGGCGCTATTTTTAAATGACTCGCTGGGGTTCGATTTTAGGACTATAAAATGAACGAAACTATATACTATCATTGTTTTCCAGGTAAATAAAGACATACATGTCTAATTTTGAAATGAGTTATATTCGATTATTTAAAAAATCTTTAATTTTTGACAATTTTCATTCTGGAGTTCAGTCCCTATAAATACAAAAACAGTTATTCTTAGATTATTTCTAAGATATTTTATGTAACTTAGAGAAAACAACTAAGACAAATCTTTAATTTTAAAGAACGTATTTCCGGCTAGTGGCATAATTTCTTTGCTGGCACAATTTGTTGAATTATATGTTTCGCAGCAGTTGTATAATCCTGTTGTTTCGTCTGTGCCGTTAATAATTCTAAGCACTGCCCCATATCCTGTGTAGAAAACTGCATAGTAATGACAAGATACTGTTCTTTAAGAAAACATCCTTTCAGCGATGTATCACAGTCTGCAACTATTTGTGCTTTGTTCACCGTATCGCGGACATGGATTGTTATGTCAGTGTGGGACACGCATTCAATGGTGGCAAATGTTTAGGCTCTAATACGCGAAGCGCAATAACGCACTGGATGAAGTTCGGACCTACAAAGTAACAAATACATATAAGGCATTAACACAAAACGTGTAATCAATCAATGATCCGCAAAACACGCTAGGAACATTGCTAATTATTAGTTGAATTGATAAATAAACAGTTATTGTCTTCTTTAAAGAGGTTCAACACGCAAAATGTAAACCTTGTTAGACACTCATCAAGGAAAAATCATGGATATCTTATATGTCCACGGAAAGGTAATATACTGTCCAACTTGGTAATATCATAGTTCTATTGTATGCTTTTCAGTAAAATATATAATTTTATTGGTGAAATGAAATTTTACAATTTAAGTGTTGGAACAGAGAAAATATAAAATTTTATATTGAAAATATAAAATAAAACGCATTTTTGTTCTATTAATAGCATCGATCTACCAGTAGAGATTTACTTCCTATATCAAATGAATATGCATATGCAATATGTACACACGTTTGTTTACAGAAAACACACGATAAAATTAAACAAAAACATAATTTAGCGACAACGACGCACACATTATGGCATTTTTTCGACCATATTGATGATACACAATTTTGGAATCATTTATGACGTCAATTAAATGACGTCAAAATACTCAAACATGTGATGTTTAATTTATTTTGCGCAATTGTATGTATTTATTTTTCAAAAACATAAAAGAAATGAAAAGTGTTAATTAAGGAGTATGATCAAATATTTATTTAACTCGTGGGCATAGACAATTATAGTTTCACTTGTGTTCTACGCCACTCGTGAACAAAATTTGTTCTATATCCACTCGTGAAATAAAATTAGTTTATCCACCGAAATCAACAAATATCCTCTATATCAATCACATTATGTGTGAATATCACTGCAAGAACATGTAAAAATATTGGCCATGTTGACTTTAACCCAGTGTTCCAATTGCCAACAATAACCCGCTACTAATCAAGGACAAAAAACCAACCAACGAAGACCCAAATATTGTTTATGTATTGCCCTGGAAAGAATGTTTCATTGTTGTGCAGGGTCCCGTAATCATAAAGGATCATCTACAATCATAACCACTATCAGACCAATATATTATAATCATGAAGGCTCGTTTGCCCTTGGCTCTTTAGGCAGGTACCTCATAATCGATAGGAACCATCTAAGTGTTAATCTACCTTACAGGTTTTACAAACGAAGTTCTAATTCTTCCGTGGATATTACCATTACCAGGTTTAAAATCGATTGGTAAGTTTATATTCAGTAATCAGTAGAGAATCTCTGTTCTTTATTACCACTATTCTAAGGACCGATATTTAAACAGCATCATTCGCTTATTCGAAGGAAGCGGACACTATTATCGCCAAAGTGCAACAATAAAACAAGTACATACATAAAAGCCTGTACATTACGACGTGAATCAGTGTATTTAGTCATGAGTTATACATGTACAATTATAACCTACCCTGAACCGAGAGAACCGCTAGACAGTGCAGGCGGGACATGTTCTGAAAATACATTGTAAACATGTTTTTAATGTTCATAGATGCATGCGACATATTTTCGGCGAAAGAAACATGTAAATAAATGCAACACTACGATTATACTTCTTAAAAGCTGCTACGTCACAAATTTGGAAATTGACAGAAAAATATTTTAATCTTGTTAAATAACAGATAACATATTATGATATAAACTTGTCTGATGCAACAATTTCAAATCGACGCATTACCGAAAGTTCAAAACACACTGGTTTAATTATTTCAACGATACACGCTTTTCAACAATTTATAAGTTTCGGTTGTTGTGGAATTACCACGTGATCCATACCGTTATTACCCTGGGTATCGTGACACCCTAAATATTGGAACAGACCTAAGTTTTGGAAAAATAATTATGTTTAGTTCCCCTGAATATTGGGACACATTTGAAAGTTGCCTTATTTCCTTAACACCTTATTTTGTTACTTTATAAACATTCGAATCCATGGCACTACGCTGGTTGCATGTGACTTGTGACACGGTATATTGCGCTTGCTTAACTATACACTGCAATTTACACCATCAGAGGTATGCTTGCATGAAGTTGACACATGGTGCAAACTGTGAAGTACACTGGGGCATTGTCTTCCCTTAAAGTCTGGACAATACGAACTTTAATTATTTAAAAGGTCCGAATACTTAGGATAAGTACGGTATTTCCAATCCGTATCATATAGGGATTCCGTTGTTTGCTAAAAACGGCCACCAGGAAAATTTTGCGAAACCAAAACATCGCAAACATACGTACCACTTTTATGGAAATATTGCTATTTTACATAAAATATTTGTTAAAACGTTTAATTGTGATTAATAAATGATGATTGTTACATAAAAATACTTTTCTTTCATTATGCAATTCATGTGCAAACTTGGCTTGCCCGTGAGCTTTTTCAATTTTTCCATGGGATTTTACGTTTTCCCACGAGTTTTTTTTTTCAAACTTTTTCAGGCTGGAAAAAAAAATCCATTGGGATTTTTGTCAATTCTGAAACCGCGAATTTATGTATTTTATATGCAAACAAATTCAATATAACCATAATAAAATCGTTTTGTATAGACAAAATATTATATGTCGCTGTAACACAAAAAAAACCATGTTAAAAGTGGACAAAACATCCTCTGGTACTTGTTTCTTATTTTGTTAGATTTTCTTATTTCCTTCTAAGTTATACAAGGATTTATCATAAAATAAGTAAGAAACTTGCTTTTGATGATTTGTGACATGCTTGAAAAAAATAATCCCATCAAATTCTTTACCCAAATTTAACACAGGGAAAATTATCCCACCATTAAAATCGGATTATTGATCTCAATTTTAAATGAGACAATACACTGGATTCGAATATTGAAATGACTTTTTTATGAGATTTAACAGCACATATGAATATAAATTACAACCTTTGATACTGAACAAAAGATTATTCGGTTTGGGAGAATATCCATTGATTTTGATTTCATTCTTTCTGTTTTTCTGGTTTATCTAATTATTAATTTATTTATTTATTTATTTATTTATTTATTTATTTATTTATCTATTTATTAATTTATTTATTTATTGAATTATTTATTTATTTTTTTATCAATCTATCTATTTATTTATTTATTTATTGAATTATTTATTTATTTGATAATTATAATAGTAATAATACTTGTAATAATCACCATCATTATCATCACCATCATACTGATAATAATAATAATAATGATAATAATAATAATAATAATAATAATAATAATAATAATAATTATTATTATTATTATTATTATACTACAACTACCACTACTACTACTATTACTATTACTACAACTACTACTAATACTAATACTACTACTACTACTACAAAAACAACAACTACTACTACTACTATTACTATTACTACTACTACTACTACTACTACTATTACTACTACTACTACTACTACTACAACTACTACTACTACTACTACTAAAAATAATAATAATAATAATAATAATAATAACAATAATAATAATAATAATAATAATAATAATAATAATAATAATAATAATAATAATAATAATAGTAATAATAATAATAATAACAATAATAATAATAACAATAGCAATAATCGTAACAATAATACACTGTTTGATTATGATTATTATTATGATTTTGGGTATGATTATGATTGTGATTATTGTAATAAAAATAATAATAATAATAATAATAATACTAATAATAATAACCCGTGCACCAGTATATACTTTTATATATTACATCAAATCAACTACATGTAATAAAATTTCAATAAAAAACATATAGTGAATTTTTATCATGACGATGACAACGACGATGGCAAATCAGTTGATGGTGGTGGTGATGATGCTTAGGAAATAGAAGAAAAAATAGAAGAACAACAAATATAAGAATCTTGATTATGATGATACGACAACGATGACGATGACGACGATGATGATGATCATGATGATAATTATGATGATACTGATAATGATGATGATTGCGATAATCACGATTGTAATGATGATTGTGATGATGATGATAACGATGCCGATGATGATTGTGTTGATAATGATGCTGATTATTTCATGATGATGAAGATAAAGATGATGAAGAAGATAAAGATGAAGATGATGATGATGATGATGATGATGATGAGAAAGTGTCAAATGTAGTTTCACCACTACATTACCGAAGTTACTTTTAGTTTTGGTTATAATATGAACGGTAATTTTAACTAATATTTTAATGCTGATTGGGTCGAAATGTTTTTAATAACTGTTTCTAGTATCAAGTCAATATTAAGCGTTTGCAAATTAAATAATGTAATTCTTTTATTTATTTGTATTTAAATAATGTATGCATATATCGTTAATAAACACCATCTAATTTATTTAAGGTAAATGACCTGGTTGTGATTAGTCCAGGGCGGTACGTGTGTTATCTGTCACATCAAACAATACTTACATTCATGTGTCTAAATTTGTTTCTTAAGCAAATATACTAAGAAACAAAATGTCAAACAATCAACGGTATAAAACTTCCCACAAATACTAAGATGTTTGTCTGCAAATTGTGAATTATAGTGTTAATATATTGTTTTTATATTTTTACTGTACTGTTTGCATATGTATATATTTTGTGCAGTATATAAGGCCATAAGGACAATTTTCTCTTCAAAACTGCTCATACTAGTAGTAGTAGTAGTAGTAGTAGTAGTAGTAGTAGTAGCAGTAGTAGTTGTTGTTGTAGTAGTAATAGTAGCAGTAGTAGTAGTAGTAGTAGTAGTCGTAGTAGTAGTAGTAGTAGTAGTCGTAGTAGTTGTAGTAGTAGTAGTAGTAGTAGTAGTAGTAGTAGTAGTAGTAGTAGTAGTAGTAGTAGTAGTAGTAGTAGTAGTAGTAGTAGTAGTAGTAGTAGTAGTAGTAGTAGTAGTAGTAGTAGTAGATAAAGTCGTGGTAGTACTAGTGGTAGTAGTCGTAGTAGTATTAGTAGTAGTAGTTGTTGTTGTTGTCGTTGTTGTAGTTGTAGTTGTTGTAGCAGTAGTTGTTGTTGTTAATGTTGTTGTTGTTGTTGTTGGGGACTTTTTCTTTAGTTGAATACCGCTACGGGTCATACTTTTACAGTTGTGAAAAATAAAATGTCAAGGTCCATTAATTTATGTTTGAAAACTTAATATTTTCATATGAATATATAGAGGAAATTTGTTGATTTCGGTATAAGATCGTATTTTCTCTAACGAGTGCTCATAGAAAATGATAGTTTCACGAGTAGCGCAGCAACGAGTGAAAATATGTATTGTCTATGATCACGAGTAAAATAAAATACCATCTTACCCCGACATAAGTTTGTTTTCATGTTTTTGGCCAATAAATAAATACAACTGTGTGAGATAAGCTTAAATGTCACTCATGTGTGTATTGTAACGTCATAAAAATGACGTCACAAATGATTCTAAAATAGTTTATAATGACTATGATGGGAAAAGATGCCATAATTTTTGCGTTATTGTTTTAATTATTTTTTTTGAATTTTATTATGTATTTTCTGTGAACAAATATATGTAAACACTGTACATGTAGATACATATGCCAAGGAAGGTAACCCACCACTGATCGATGCGATTGATAGATAAAATATTGCGTTTTATGTTACATTTTCTCTCCAAGTGAAAATTTAAATTCGTATACTAAAGTAGTTTCATTGTTACAACCAATACAATTCTATACTTCAGTGAAAAGCATAAAATCCAAACAATACATCAAATATTTGTATTGTCAGAATCCATATCATTAAAAAAAACGTCATCATCTGTATCCAACATAATCTGGTATGAGACCTTTGTAAATAAGTGACTTTTGGTTTATTAGAAATTGTACAATCTGAAACTGTTTATACTATCATAATTAATTGTTCAAATTGCATTTTAATGCAGCATTATTATTCTGCATTTGGATTTCTAAATTCATATGTGAATGAATATCCCCGGTTTGACAATTCTTTTTTTCTAAATACTGTTCGTGTTATTATACTTGAGCTTTTAGTTCCGATGCTTATATCTGTCAAGTTAAGACATTTAATGGCATACTTCAAAAATGAGCACATTTGTGAACAAGTCATTTTAAATTAATAATCCTGTGGGGTCATTGGCATACATGTACTTTCCAACAGATACTAATACAGCTGGGAACATCCTGAACTTAACATATCAGTACATTAATGATTTGTGCAAGCATTGTAAAACGGATTAAATTTAGGTAATCCATGTATCAGGAATAAAACAACTTGTATTAAAAAAAATATATTCTTTATAAATGTGTAAGTATCTCATGTTTATCGAATATGATTCAATATCATATTAACATGTTTTTCTTTTACTGTTAACCTCGTGTTAAACACATGTGCACTAGAATTCCGCGTCATGTCAAAGGACATTTGATTAAACGCCATTAAAAGGCAAAACAATGTACTAATATAATCAATATAATGTTTATTTTATTTATAACCTTGTAAGAGCACTGGTTTTAATTGCAGCATACGGCATGTTATAAAATGTTAGGAGCATTGAATACAAACGGGTAAATCCACATGATTTAATGATTTACTGCGCTTAGCGCTCAACACCATAAAGATCTGAATATTGCGCGCCGCGTCTTCTGGTTTCACAAACACTCAAAGCACACTTATATACTTTCAGACAAGTTATCACTTCAATTTTTAATACAGATACCAAATTAGAGATGTGTCCACCTATAAAACCACACTGAATAACTCTACCGTATATATCATTTGTTGTTAATTTGCAACATGCATGAATACATAAGAATTTGTCACTTATACTACAGCAAAACAAATTAAATATAAAAATAAGTATGGTTTATTGGTATAAACACGTTTCATTGGTGTTAGAATGTGTTATAACTTATTTGAGCATTTAATGCATGCATTTACTCATTCCATAAAGCATCGGTAGTTTATTCATTTTTTTCAACAAAAATAACTCATACAATAATTGTGCACTAAATGTATGCATTATTTGCAGTGTACATGAAAGGCCCTTTACTCCTAGCAAAATTACCTGTAAATCGATACCGCACTCGCAGGTAAACGGTGACACATTATAATATCGTTGAAAATGTTATAAAGTTGACGGTGTTTACATAAGTTGTAAACTTAAATTCTACAGGTAGATTTAAGTAGACATTTACAAAGGTAAAATGAATGTCGGTCGTTTCGGCAAGACTCCATGAGGCCTGCAGTTTGTTATTACCTATTGCTATACGCTGAATCAATTCATGCACTCGACACAGTCGAGCTAAACAGCTTTAAACTAAACTAAAGCATTTTGTGATATGTGTTTCACAATGGCGGGCTTTTTTTGAAAAAGGGGTCATTAGATGAACTTTTTATTACATTATTGTTGTTTAAGCTCATAATAAAGAATCCGTAAGTGCTTTTTTTTCAGGACGAAAGATCCTCAGTGAAGCAATCAAGCGTTACTTATTTGTATTGAACCCTTTTGCGAGTCATCAATAACCTGAACAAAACACCATCCACAATGTTTCTTTAATATTAATAATATATAGCGTGTATCGAAATGGAGATACATATCTGTTGTAGATCCCGACGACTCAACCACCGAAGGTCACGAAGTATGAAAATCCCGATCTAGTCGCAATTCTTGCTTTCAGAAGAGCAACTGAACGAAATTAAAATTAAATCAGCAGGTGTATTGTTGTATACAGTTCTAGTGGAAGGATGTGTCATGTGTATATGTTTGTTGTGTCAATACATTTTTATGTTTATATTGTACTCATTTTGCTTTGAATATTGTTATGAATGCACAATACTACGATACGCATGCATAAGACAGGGACAGAAGGTTTCGACGAAAGCAATAACATTTCCACTCTGTTTCAATACGTGTATACGTGCAAACAGTTGAAATATGTCGTTCAAACGTATGCTTGTAATTTGGTTTTTGCATAACTGCGAGTAAACGTGCATGTGCAATGTAAATGAAGTATTTGTTTTGAAATATATATGTTTTGTATTACCGTTTGTTTTTGGTATTTTCTTGATTGGACATGTATAATATCCAAAGCAAATATCGCGTATATATATTGTCGGCATTAATCATGACATCACCTTGATACAAAGCGCCATTTCATCATTCGTATCATAAAGCATGTTTTGTTAAAGTGAACAACACAGTTTGGATAATTATGTAAAATGGAACTCGTTTAGGAAAAATTAATTTTAAAATATGTAAAATATAATCAATTGCAGTATCTATTTTGTTGGAATATATGTTGAACATTTGTAATAAATAGTAAGTGGCTTAATGTTTTTTTTCAAACTGCAATTCAAAACGTTGCGACAATAAATCGCAGTTCGACGACCGTCTAATTGTCTGATATACAATATTGCATTTTTTTTAAATAATTAAGTTCTTGACTTTAAACAATCCCTTAAATTGTGTGTATCTGTGTGATGTGGTAATAACAAGAGAATACTGTGTATGAATAGCTTGTGGGAATGGCCTCTATTAAGTTCCGCCATCGTAAGGAACTAAACACGAACTAAAGGTTGCAGAAGAATACAATGCAAGGACATTTCTTAAAAGCAAAACACAAACCCCACCCTCATCCTTCCATTAAAAAAGCAATATATTAATGAAGCTTAAACGTTTTATGAACGACCTCACAACTAAAAACTTTGGAAAATTAAAAGTTGTTCTCGACCTAACAATAGTTATCGTGGTGACAAAAATCGTACAACATATTAAATTGTCAGCCGTTTTAAAACAAACCAAACCTTGAACGAAAAGTATAGTAATCAATATATTTAATTCAAATTGTATTCCGAATCAATCTCCAGAAACGTGCTTTTGTAAATTTAAAATTTAAAACATCTCTTACGGCAAAAGCCTATAAACATTTCGTTTAGGTACAAATATACATTAAATGCTCTTTGATGTAAATGTGTGCTCTCCATTGAAAAGTATGATGACTCGTCAGTAAATGTCTCAACGGAGCATTTTTACGAGGTTTCTTTGAACGTATATGGATACATTCAATTCTAATGAAAGCAACGACCGTATATTATTTCAGTGGACAGAGGCTGTAAATTTTCAAAAATTTATACCAGTGGACTTATGATTGCAATTATATTCAAAATGCTTATCAGCTGTTGATATATATTGCAGCGCAATACAAGTTGGTATAAACGTTCAAATTTAATTATACATTATTTATAAGTAATAATGAAATGATTCAACTTAGAATCAAGTGAAGACTAATACTGATGAATTGCATAATTGATATGTATTTCACAGTCAATTGTAGGAACTTCCTTATATATACTTTATACTTGCTTTTTAAATATTTAAATATTTACATGGAGTACTATTACTGCTGATGTTGCTGCTGCTAACACAACAACAATTTCAACAGCAACAACATCAACAACATCTATGACTACAACTACTACTACTACTACTTCTTATACTACTACTTTTTATACTACTTCTTCTACTGTTATAATTACTACAACAAAAACAACATATACAACTACCTTACCAACACTACTACAACTACAACAACACCAACTACTACTACTACCACCACTACTACTAATGCTACTACTGCTACTACTATTGCTGCGGCTTCTGCTTCTATTCTATGTTGTATTTAATTAACAATCATACTACAGAGCGATTTTAGTTTAGATCATTAACTCGGGTTCGCTTGTTTTAGACGAACTAGTGGAATCCGACGCACAGACATATGTGTCAAGTTTTTTTGTTTAATCAGGAACACTGAACTCTCATGTTTCGTCGTCAAAACTATAAATGATGTGTTGTTATCCGTTTTAATGTAAAAACATGCATTAAGTAAAACAATAAAATAAAAATGACATTGGTCGCTTAATTCAATAAACCAGACATATACATAATCTGAACGCTGAAAGCGTAGACAGATTGCTGAAAACGGTGAATTATAAGTGCAGCATAAAGTAAAATGCTTATTCACTCTATTCAAATTAAAGTATGACGTGTGTTGTCAAGTTTGTTTCCTCGGCAACAATCTTGCTACATTATGAGCATTTTTATTTTAATAATTAACATGAATACTTCAAAGAACACATTGTTTCAATGTGGATGTATTTCTGTAATGTAAGTTTTACTAAAGAAACAGACACGCTTGTTTGACCATGCTTCTTTAAATGCACAAATTTAGTCCAATGCAGGGAACAAATTAACGAGTGAATTTTAATAAAGTAGCAACACTTTCAACACAAGATGAATATACAATAAGAGCTATAATGATAATGATAAAACAACATTGTCCTGTATACACTAGCTCGAGGAATTCTGGGAATTTAACGACTTTAAAACCATTGCTTCCTGCTCGCAGATGGGATAATAGCGAAATGTACGGAATACGGATGCAACTTTTGTTTACCTAACATTAACCAGTGATAATTTTAGTATGATCATTTACTATATTTGACGGTGTTTCAAGTCAACGCATACTTTACGTAGATGCAGTTTCTGCATTTGATCTAACTGATGATGGATCTTTATTTTTAGCTCGACTATTCGTAGAGGAAGGTCCGGGAGGTCCGGGGTTCAATTCCCTGTCCGGAACCTGGTCCCCAGGCATAGTTGTGTTCATTGTCAAATAGATGTTCAGATTTAAGTTGTTAATCGAAAGTAAATAACTTTAAACATGGATATGTTAGTCACTTGAAAGTCAAATTATATATGTGTCTCAACCACAGCATCAGGTGCCATAATCCACATAACCCTGTTTTGCATTTTGACTGAGTTATGCCCACTTTTCACATAGATTTTCAGTGTAAAGTTTTCATTCAAAAGTCTTGAAATTGCACCTTGGAATTCATATTTATAATCAACTCTAGCATCAGGTGCAACAATCCCCATTACTGTGATTTGTATTTTGACAGAGGTATGACAACTTTTACAATATATTTTGGGGTTAAAGTGTTTATTCCAGAATCTTATAATTTCTAAACTACATGGAATAAATTGACGACATAATTTCCATAACTCGGCTTTGTATGTCAACACATGTATTTCCCTTCCACTTTCCAAAATATGTACCTACTGAAATGCTTTAAATAGTCGAGCGCGCTGACAGCTCTTGTATTTATTCTTTAATAAAATAAAGGCCGATGTTCAATGTGTTTTAAAGGCAAATTTTGAAAAGCAATCTAAAGAGCGAATGGGAAATTATATGCGAAAGCTGTAGTGAAATACATTGACAGCGCACAATGCAAAGTTAATGAACAATAGAAACCGCACATATGCCATAACCAGTGCTGCTGATAAAACTGTGAGACATTATATATTTTCAGTTTTTGATTGTTGCATAATAAAGTCATCATAACACTAACTTTTTTAATTGAATGAATCGAAGCATTGTAACAATATATCGAATTACCATTCGAAATGTATGTCTTTAACGTGTTAATATTGTGTAACTCATATATTTAGCGCCGTTTGTGATGAGCAACGGAAATGAATAGATGCATTTGTAGAAATTATTATCTAAAATAAGAATCAACTGTATACACGAACACGGTGCACTCATTCACCGACTTTGGGACCGCTTCAATAGGCTAAATCATTTATAGACACAACTACAAAAGCCAATACATATTCGAAAATTTAAAATGCAAATATCGCTAAATCATGATGTTTACATGTATTCGTTATGTGTTATTTTTTGTGGCACATGTTATTGTTGACATTTCTTCCAAAACGTTCAGAGAGTTCATAGAGTTGTTTAAATGGTGCACATTCAGATTATTTAGTAGATTTGTACGGATACACAGACATGCTATGCAATATAGTAATACATGATATTAATTCACAAAGTATATGAACGCAATTGTAATACTAATGGTTTATACAAGGCGGTTTATTAGCACGATAACATTTACATTTAATGATATTACAAGCTTAACAATAACAAAACAGGTCTACTCATCTGTTACACCTTGACGTGTGTATCAATGCAATCACAAGCCTTAACTCCGGTGATAGTAGTTACCAAACTGTATTGACCTAAGTTTAGACCTACGTTTAGATTACAGGTAATATGAGAAGCGAACTTGAAATCCTGCACAGTTTGAGGACAACGAAACAAGAGCCACCTCGAATATATACAACTATGCATATGCATGTTTAGTGGTAATTTTGTATTCGTTGAAACGATGTGTTGCAAATGCACAAAAGAAAACATCATAAAACAATATTCAGTATTTTCACAACTTTATTTATTGACTCTCATTTGCATTATTCTGGTATTAACACAACATTTTATAAACATGGCCATAACTCAAATGGATTGGAAAAGTGGTGAACTATAAACGTAACCAGCATGTATCGACATGTGCACTAAACGCAATGGTATTTAGAATGGAAGCCATCTAAATGAATCCTGTACAATTACGCCACCATTTTATTGAAACATATACAATACAGTAAGGATATTGTTATGCGAGATGCAACTTATGTTTTATTGTTAATAATTTACTGAATAAAAACAAGAGTGGGAGAGAAACTTCCGCGCACATGAAATGATAAAGCGAACAGACAATAAATAGGAAAAGAAAAACCACCCTTTATTCAAATGTACTTTATAGACGCAGCTACATTGTGTATCCTCTTTTAAGCGAATCACATAATGTTTAAATCAAGGCAAAACATGTATACACTAATTAGCAGTTAGTGGATTGCATGTCGAATAACTTCAATGAATTGATAAGCTATTACTCATTTTAAGTTTAATTCATTCAATTCAATATTTCGAATAGATGTTTAACATACTTAAACTTTTATTTTACCAATAAATATGCTAATTATTCGGTTTAGTACGGAATGGTAGTTTTATGAATTTCATAATCGGTGATTAAAGTTATACAAATATCACCAGAAAACACACACAACCGCTTTTGCTAACAGTATGAAGTTCCAACTTCACGATATTAGAGACAAAACAATAAACCAAACGCAATAACACACACAAAATAATACTACCGCTATCTCCCCTTAGCCGTCAATATTTAAAAAAAAAACGTGAGAGTTTATAACATGCAACTGGGTACTGCCAATATCGGCAATGCCGTGAAGACTGGATAGCCGATGCTCGCGTTAATAATTCTATCGAACTGAATAGTGATTGTTAACACCCATGACCTGCCAATATTCAAGCAAACACTACCTTAATAATTACTCAAGTTTGCGCGCAGTTAAGGAAATAGGTCATATTAAAATATTTAGTTGTTTTAAGACTTACTATCTGGTCCAAAATTTATATAACAGAAGTGCGCAGACAATTCCTTTGCTTATAGCGATATTTAATAAAAAATAAGTATTCAGTCATCTTCATAAAACAGTTTAGTTATTACAGAAAAACATAAGAGATTAATAAAATGGTATGTCAATCATCCGGATTTAGCATACAACAATGAATCACTCACAATTTAAAAAGAACATGATTTCCCTTTTCTAATTAATAAAAACTAACATCGGTACACTATAAGTAGACTCTCTAAAGTTAAACAACCTTAAAAAAACAGTATTTACGTTATTTTTGTATACCCTTCCGTTTCCTATATTTAGTTTCGTTTTCCATTGGTAGTACAAGATAACAAAATTATAGACTGCAGTTTTGATTGATATCAACGTAACAGGTAATTCATTTTAATAATTGCACATTTTCATGTGATTGTGTCTTGTATTGACATAGTTTATGTAGCTTCATAATCATTCGCAATGTGAACTGGGATTTAACATGACTAATTGAAAATGAGAAGATTAATCCAAAAATACATAAACAAGAATACAAACAATTTAGATGCAACGATCATGTTGTTTGCTATATTGACACGTCTGCTAACCCATTGGTGGCCTGTATACACAACATGTGAACACACAGAAAGGTAGCTAGTCATCACGCACTCACCATCACCCCTCATCGGGAACCGGTTGTCTGCCAAAAAATATGTTTTCTTTAGCAAACACCGAATTTAGAAGAGGCTACAATAACCGTTGCGATGGTTTTCGTTTGATATACATTGTATTTGCAATTATTTTGTTTACCGATGAGTTAACAATGAGTAAATTTTATAAATGCATGCTACAATGAAACCATACGTTACAAGTAATGATAGACAGTTACGCGTATATAACCACCTTCAATACAACTCAAGTACATGATCTTATAAAATATTGTGTTAAAACGTCGGTGATTTGCATCTGTATGATGATTATAAATACGATAAAATTGAAATGCTGGTGCACGGGTGAGGATGACATATATATACATGTACACAAATAGTCTGAATGGATATTCTAAAAGAATGAATGCTTGAAAAATTCACGCCCACGAAATATAAGATGATAATGCTTTTTAAAAATAATCACAAGAATCCGTGTACACATTCACATATCAATCGAAATAATTAATTAACGATTAACTAATAAATCAATAAATGGACATAAGTTGATATTATTGTAAAAGTGACTTCAAATTCAAATTGAGCGAATTAGTGAAATGTGGCATATACGTAAAAGGGGTGATTATTTGTAGTGAACAAACGATCAATCAGTGTTTTATAATTTTAAGTTGATTGTAATAATTATTGTCCTAATTGTAAATGTAAACTTAAACGTATATACACACTTTATAAATTCATTGTGACTTTTATATGCGTGTTCAATGTTTTCTTTATTAATACTGTCAAATAATAATGTTTTATCATATAATTATTTATTAATTAACAGCAATATGAAGGATACACAATTAATATATCTACATTCAACAAGCGCTGTCCGACACACAATGTAGAATATTGCGAAAAGGCCGTAAACACTGCAAACTCTAAATTTTTAAAGAGCAGATGTACACATACCTGTAAAATCGCCGCGAATCGCGACGAATTTTCGTGACATATTCGTCGCGAAATCTCGCGCTGGGGCCGCCCGCTATATTTCGATAATGGTCGCGAGCTTTCGTGACGTCGCTTCGCGAATCAGTCTCTACTGTATTTATGCGATAACTTGCTTTATACATCAAAATCAATACATGTATACTTGCATTTTGCAAACATACATGCTGTAAAAGTAATGATACGCTAAAGTACGAACTTAATACAGTAATGTTGCGTGCTTTTAAACTCTAATTTGCTTAAAGAATTAATACATGTTGGAAGATGTGAAGTATTTACATGGATCCCGGGTAGGATTATGACGGTATAACCAGAGAGAAAGGGGCTTTGTATGTAAGTAAAATATTAAATACAATAAATTTAAATTCGAAATAAAAGAATTAAGCTTTCCATTTACATATAGCATAGCTTTGTGACCCTGTAGAGGTGATTAAGGCCAATAGTAAACGTTGTATTCAGTGAAAATCAATTTACAGGTTATTGAGCAATACCATGGTTTTTGTCTTTGAACTAAAACACCGCAACCAGAAAACAACTACAACAACATGAACTTATGTTGTAATAATACTATAAAAACGTTACGTTTATGGTGTAACTTTATCAATACATCTCAGCATAGTTAGTTCAGTAAACTTTCTTACATGAAGTGAACCTATATTTATTAAATGTATCTTTCCTTAAAGCGCATTGGTTCTAATTTAACCCCAAATTGGCCCATGATTTGTTGAACAAATTGAATGCCCCAAAAAGCAAGACGAATTATACTTGAATTACCACGCTAGTTTTATTTATGGCGGCATTTAAATGCAACGAAAGTGCTTTGTTCATAAAAACAACGGTAACATTTTACTACGTATCATGTCGTTTCAAAATATTGGGTAACATGTATCAGGTAATCGGAGAAACCAGGCTAACGTAGTTATTCGAAAGTAATTAAACAATAAACCAAAATATTTAAACTTGGAAAATATCACTGTCATCAACTCTAGTATCATGTGCAATAATCTCCATAACTCTCATTTATATTTGACAAAGTTATGCCCCTTCTTTACTTTGATTTTCAAAATATATGTTTTGACCTATAATTTTCAAACATTATAAGACTTTCACTTGAAATTTGGAATGTAACATTTTCATCAAATACAATATGCATACAACAATGCTGATAACTATTTTTATTGTTTCTGATTGAGGCTTTGAGTTGACTTTATATACATCTCGGTTCTATTTGTTGGTAGATATTTTACTAGGGTACCGTTGATGTGTATCTCTAAGTAGTTTTCTTTTATTTGTAAACAAGTCTTTGTTTGAAGGTTTATTTTTCCTGTTAACTTTCAAACAGCCTACTCGCTGTCCTTTGACAGCCCTTGTCAGGCTGTTGTGCGGTCGTTTTGTTTGTCTAGATATGGTTATGCCGCATCCCAAAAAATATGGCAATTTAAGGACAACTGAACCGTTTCCTGGTATCTGGGTTCGGTATCCACATAGCTTGTCTGAAAAAACCTTTCAGACAAAAATGCCTAAAAAGCCATTTTTAATGAGGATAGGGGCGACAGGGTAACTGACTGGGCTAGATGAAAAAACATATTTTTGACGTAAAAACGATAACAAAATAGTTGACATTACCCGGGTAGATCAAAAAGTAATGCCTCGTGTTCTTTTTTTTGTTGAGCATACTGTCCTTTCAAATATAAATGAATAATAACAAAAATAATGCATGTATACAGTATTTGCGAACACATGCAGAACGCAAACAAACGCATCTGTTATATATACCTTTAACAACGTTTTATATTGTTTCAGAAAAACACAATTTGCGTATATGAAAACCTATTTCACTAGATTTCAAGCTAGAGGTTGGGCTATGCTGCGGTAAGGGTAATTAAAATAAAACGATATAAACTATAAGAAAACATTATTGATTTCGCTTTGAACTATATGTTGTTTCAATACATCATAAGACATTAGAATCAATATTGGTTCTACACGGAACAAAATAACGTATCAGGTAAACTCGTTTAAGAACAGTATCGAAGACGCTTTCCTTGTTCGTCTTAAAAAGGTAGTTACCGATTTTAGTATATCAATCATAATAACTATCTGGCAGATTTCTCACACTTAAAGGTATTATTTACTTAATGTGTACTATGCATCAGCCGTCTAGGACTAAAAAAATATCCAGGACATGACCATTTGAGTTCGGTTAATGTTACCATTGTAGACATGCAGGTTTCCTCTGGGTTCTCCGGTTTCTCCCTATATAGCAAAATATCATACAAAACATTGAGATTTTTCAATAAAAATAATAGTTGGAAACTGCCTGCAACTGTGATTCAAAATGTGTGCCAACTGTTGGTGCGTCATTACAAGATAAATAAGACAAGACAAATGAGCTTGGACATACCGCGTTTCCACATATAATGCTGCTTACGAGCAAAATAACCGTTATGATTTTTAAAAAATAAAAAAAACACGCGCGCGCACACAACGCACACACAGTTTCCACAGATAAGTTGCATAATTCAAATTTTGACCTCCCCAAGACCTTCCCAATCTTCAATCAACAGTAGCATATTTCCCAAGCTAGTAGTCCCTAATCAATAAATCCTAGAAGAGCAACATCTGATATTTTACTGACAATAAAAATATATTTTAAACATACATATTCGTATCAAACTTGAATACTCATGTCATACGAACTTATAAAATTACAAGGTTTACCAAAAATGATCATTTACACTCAATAATATTGCACTTTTTTAGTATGCATTTGAGCAATAAATGTGCCGTTTTGCAACGGAGTAAAGGAAACTATTGTATGTTTTCGAGTTTACCCTTTTATCGACGTTCACGTTATGTTTCAACCGTGACTCGTAGGCGGTGTATATAGATGTTATAACTAGGGTGAACCAGACGCTCGTGAACATACAACTCTTGAATTATTTTCTAGGTCAGGCTAGGTTATAGCCAGCTCAGAATCTCCTGAGCAACATATTGTTCAATATGCACGAAATTGATAAGCATTATCTTTGTGGATTCGTCAGTATATATAGTCAGATATAATTAAACATTTGTTATGCTTGTGCCGATATATGCTTCACAGAGGGATGTTCTTGTCAAAAAACTATGTATAGGCTGTTTAAACATCGTTTTCATAACTGTTTACTATTAATTTGTTTTGTAGCTGACTTGTATTTATTGATGTGTATACTTAAAGGAGAACATTTAAGTTTATTTCATGTTCTCTATAGTTTTGTTGTCTTAACACAACCATTATTCTATAACATTTCAGAAAATGTGGCTGTGTGGTGGACTTTTTGCCTTCAACAAGGTAAGGATGCAATTGTATAATAAAGCTTCAGTAAATCTAAATTATTTGTATAACAAATATTATGAAGACATACCATGCACATACAACACACTGTATTTATTAGCATGAACTATAACATTTGCTTTGGAGAATATAGCTGATAAGTCGCTGTCAAAATGACTTAAAGACAGTAATGCTATAACATTACGTTAATTTAAACACAGAAGCGATCAGAGCTCTCCAGCATTAGGTTTGTGGAACAAAATATGCCGCTGGTGTGATTGGATACTATTTTACCTGCATTATCTGATGTGCAGTTTTTTTTTCCTTCAAAATGTGTTTCACAACATTGACGTTCATTTAGTTTTGACCGGTGACATTGCACTGACATTTTCAAGACCAATTGTGCAAATAAACATGTTAAACCTGTAACTATTAAGACAGGTCTAGTACAAGTAGTTGAGGATGAGAGTCATGCAAGATTTGAGTGCTCTTTGCATAACGAAACAGGAAATGCCCTCTTGGTAAACACCTTGCTCATTAATCCTAATTATATAGTCTAGATGTTAGTGATAAATTACTATTTCTTTTCACAAACAGTGACCTGACAGGAACTATGGCCAAAACGTGCTTCCTTATTCTACAGAGAAGGCAGCTTTTTATTTGTAAATTGCTAGATCTTTTAAAACATTATTATATTTTATCACGCTGTGATCTATGCTTTTAAAATGTTTCCTTAGATTATGATATAAAATATTCTTATTACCAATCTGATTTCTTAGCATATTTATTTCATTTGAGCAAACTTGGTGCACATTTCAACAACAAACGGTTCTGCTTATTAGTTTTAATAATGTTTTGTGACACTTTAAAATGGATATGTTGTGAGTAGTATGCATAGCATACTGCGTACTGTGTATATACTTATAAGATAGTGATGAGATTGTTTTAGTATATGTATTATATGTGTTATTTAATATCTGATAACTCATTATGAGCGATAATTAGCGAATGTTATGCTTGTACATGTATTTATAGTTATAATGAATTGTATAGGTATATGTACAGGAAAGAGACGTTAAAACGAAATAAATATACATCTTTGAGAGTGACATACTAAATAACACGTCTATTTTACGCATCATAAACTGTTGTATTAGTATGCCGGAGGTAAATTAATGTATTGGTATATGCAGATCGTCGCATTAATTGATTGATGTCCATTTTCTCTCATTATGATTGTATCTAGAATGTGTCAGTGCTAATCCATATTATGTTTTAAAAATAGAAATCGCGGCTCACTTAGAGTCAATGGAAATGACACATATAATGTTATATTGTTATATTCTGACGATTTTTTTTAAATAATTTACCTATTTTACGGTGTACTTCCTTCTAAACTTGTAGTGTGTATCGATGTACGTTGCATTGCAGTTCCCGGCATAATTCCTGAAAATATAACAAGAGCGGATATGTCAATAGAATGTGCTTTAAACGTCGAACTATCATTTCAATTTAACAGCAGAAAAACAAACAAATCTCTAACGATCGCAGAATGCGACATAATGATGCAATTATGTCGTAAGTTGGGGACACCTCTGAAAAACAATTACAACCTTTCTTACACGGCCGCGGGGGAATTGTGCACATCACCAGTCTCGATCACGAGACAATGGGAACATATACATGTTATGAAACATACAACCCCATAAATTGTGTGAGCATATACATTATTTCGCCGCCAATGATGGATCATGCGGATAACTCTTCACATGCTGTTCCCGTGAAACTAGCGATAGCACCAACAGCACATGTACGACTAGTCATTAGAGATCTTTTGTTTTAAGAATCACAGCCTGATTACATGTAGTGTTAGTTACCGCAATCATCTGTGTCATTGGATTGAGTGTCAAACTTATAAAGAAAAACTGTAAGTACACTTTTCTCTAATAACGTAAAATGTACTAAGATACAACCGCAGCAACGTGTCATCCAGTGGGCCAGACACTAATGATATTGTAATGAATGAATTAGTGAATTAGTGATAATGGCTTATATGACAGGAGGAACAAAATATCAACAATAATTTCAACCTGTGTCATGAGATATCATTGCGTTTTGTGTTATTTTTCAGCTTGCCGTTGCGTCGGTAAAGATGATAAGCAGGCAAAATATAGCTTTATATATATCTACCAAAAGTCACCAAAGTATTTGTACAACGCAGCAATCGCATACTTTGCCGCGGGCGTCCTTTAACGTCTGCGGAGCGTTTTATAACACCACGCAGACTTATGTCATTAAATTATGCATATAACGTTATTTAACGTTAATTTAATAATACTCTTAGCTATTTACATCAACAAGGTAATACAACCATATTTTGTACATACACTGGATGATATGTTATTGTAATTTCAAATTATGATATGATAACATACACTATTTATTTGCTCATATAAACTATTGGGCTGCGTAAAATAAATAATTGATTAATTCTTATACTAATTACCAAAATTTAAGTTTTGTTTCAGTTTGCAACGCTCATATATTGCGTTAGAGTGCATGGTCAGTGTGGTATTTTAATAAAACGAATCATAATTTCATTTTCCCAATCAGATACATGTGAAATAATAATTATATCAACATGGCTCAAACAGTCAAGACACGCTTTATAACGCTTAGCACATATTTATTATTTTTTAAGAAACATGCACTCACTTGATTTCAGAACACAAATAAGTGCAATACCAAGAAAGGATCATCGGTAAAATATTAGTTAACATTTCACGTCTTTTACGTTTAGCGTGGGCATTACGATATTATTTGCTATGTTATCTAAATCAACACGTGTTATTATCAGAAATGGGATATGTCATGGTTCAGACAATAGTTTTTCAGCTTCTGTACATTTTAAAGAAACACTTTCTTATACAAATACTTAATATTTGCAGATAATAAAAATAATGTTTAAAAAATTCACAATTTATTAAACATGTGAACCACATGTGTGTAGGTAACAGATGAGGAACGAAGTCTAGTAGAAAAGACCGGAAAGGTATTTATCAGTATTATTTAGTTTAAATTATATACGCTAAGGAGCCATTTTGAATTGTTTGATTAAAACCGATGTTCTAAATATTAGTACAAATCGCTGATCATATCAAGGCATTTGCTTTAAGTGTACACTAAGTATTTGAAATATATTTAATATTAGCGAATATTGAGCTGTTTTATTATGTTCTGCAGAGTCAGTTTCGAATATTCTTAAACAAAACACACCATATCGCTGAACGAAATTTAAGCATACCATTCTTCTAACACGGATGGTGTTGAATAATGCATGGTAAAGACTATACGTTTTTAAATTTTAAGAAAGAGTGCATATTGCTGGTTGTTTTCAAAACATGCATCGGTAAGTAAATATAACAGATTTGAGACTCATATTGCATTTAATTTACCAGGAACACAATAGTAAATGCCATGCGACAGTAGCCACAGTAGATGTAATACTTATCAATTTAACATGATTTTTATTGATGTGCAGTGCTGAGATTTAGCAGAAGTCCATATTGTAAGAACGAACGCTAGTTTTGCTGCTGTTTGAATTGCAAAATTAAATACACATGTAGAGTAAAGACATTTTACATAGTGTTTATTTATTATAACCGTTTTATTCGAGAAGAACATACTAAAAACATCCAACATAAAATATTGACACGCGTCAAAAATTAAATTATATTTGTTTTAGTTTCGCGCATGTTTTAAACCTACTGTGCATTAAGCATGTAAAATAAATGCTGCTTATATGTATGTACATAATAATTAGTTCTGCATTTACATTCAACAGACAAAACTGGCTGACTGTCGATTAGATGCGCCACAAGCAGAAGTGACACCATTGCAAGATTGTGCTCGGACACTTAACGGTATTACCACATCTTTGGAAAAGTGCCATCGGACGTTACAAGAGAATAAAGGAATAAAACGAGCTTCGAAATATGGCTCTATAAGAGATCACTATTTACATCAAACGCCGTCTTCAAGTCATAGCACATAATGCACAAAGCATACAAATGTATGGAAATGCGACAGAAAACATACAACACAACATACATGAAATTAATCATAAAACGCATGGAGTAGAAGAGACAAATACTAATGAAACACATTATGATTATTCAACAGATTGAAAGTCAAAAAATTGTGACGGAATTCGAACTGAGAGCTCATCATGCATTTAACGACAACCATCAAACAAACCAGGACTACCGATTGGAAGTAGAACGTATACATTGACCGTTACATTTACATCGGTTGATTTCACTAGTTATTTGGTATTAATTAATATATGTCCAAAAATGCATATAGCAATTGTTCATAACATAAAATAATAATGCTTATCAATATTAAATACTCTTTATGCCGCTGTAACGTATATCGTATACATATTTAGTTTGTTTAACAATAATAATATTGGCATGTACACTTAAAAGTCGGATATGCATACAAGTATTTTTTATTAATAAAATGAACAAAAGTACGTTATAATTTGCAAAATATGTGTTCGGCAATATTGATTAACATGTAATATTTGCATGGCATAGGCATTTAATAGGGGAGGGGTATGCATTCATACTCGTGAACGCAATGCCGCATCACTAGTGTAGTAATATCTGTGTCATATTTGTATGCAAATCATATTTCGACATGTTATTCTTATTTACATGAACTGATGTATTATATAATTGTTAAATGTTACAATTTATTTGCATATTATATTATACTTATTATGCACGAACATTTCGTTGCAGTGTTACTTCTATAATAATCAATTTGATATGTTTTTATTATTTTGCTGGATAGGATTCTATCATGCAAGGTCTACACGTGTTATTATTAAACACAGCCATTTTGCTAGCATGTAATGTGTACATATTATGGTATTTTAGGTAAACATTACTTTTTTTAGAAGCAACCAAAAACAATCTTCATGACGTAACATCGATTAACGAACGTAGCTTTAAAATGGAATGGATTTCACATTGATGTGTCTATTTGCTATTTGCATGTAGATCGTCTAATTTAGTGTGCATTTATATCACAGTTAAAAATAATGAATTGTTTAAAATGTACAAAAGAAAAAAAAATGCATTTTGAGATTTGTATTAACATGTTATTATTTCTAAGATAAGTTATGCCCAGGCAAAGCAAGGAGCTTAGATACGCCCGTGTGGATGCTATTTGATCGATGACCTAGCTTACACGTTATCATTGTTTAGTGTTGTCATTTGTGAATTGTTTCGCCGAGTGAAGATTTGGATACTATAGTGTGGATTTAACGCATTTAAAAGCATTTCTCCATCCGTTGTGTTAATACATAAACAGGATTATCCAGGATCTTTTAAACTCTCAGCCTAGAAATTGTGTGATGTTAAAGTGTCAGAACTCAACTTTGGTACTGTAAAGAAGTATACATGATGTGGATTTACTGTAGTCTTACTAATAAAGCACCTCTTATTTTATACTAAACTTTCTAACGCATTAATATTGTTTGGTGCTTGTTGGCTATAACGGCCAAAATAATAGCTCTTCTTGATGTCACATGTATGTTTGCACAGGTTTAAGTTACTTTATTAGTTTTGTAGCCATACTGTATAATTAATGAAAGAAAAAAAAAATGACTTATAATGTTTACATTAAATTTCATGTGTCGCAGCAAATTGAATGAAAAATAAGGAGAAATGACATTTTTATTAAATCGTAGTTTGCATTATTTTTGTGAAATTCGGTTACAAGGGGCGGTATTGCGCTGTTCCGATAAGAAAACTGCTGTTCGTGATATTTCTCTTAGGATGGCAATACAATGCGTGTTAAACAAAAAACAATATAAAGGGATGCTATGAAATCATCCAAATATAATGTGAATATAAGGATTACAATTAATTTTGTTTGCGTTCGTGCGATTATGAACGCAATGTTCAAACTGGCAAATTATCCATGAAGCGCATCATGGATTTGCCACTTTGACCATTGCGTTCATTATCGCATGAACGCAACCAAAATTAAATTCAACCCTTAATTGAATGCAATGTGTTAACTATACACCACATTTTGCAAACAAGCATTGATGTTTTCATTCGGACTATAGCTATACACTTCACCAATTCCAAATTCGCTTCCTGTCATAACAAACGAAATAAATGTAATACGGTGGTTATTGAGATATCCCATATTATAAGAAGATGCATACAAATGCATTCGGTCAGTAAATAGTTCTACAAAACGACGATATTAATACAAAACCGATGGTTCGAATGTATCTTTAGAAAGACATACAACACATCTTAACGCTGAGGATGATTATAATACGGTTTTAATGAGATGATTTGATAGCGTCTGATGTCGTTTGGTGGCTTTAAAACAACAACAGCAACAACAACAAACACACACACACGCACACACACAACATTTAAAATCGCGCTAAAGTAGACAGATTCGTGAAATGGGCATCACGTTTAATTTTTTTTATTTATTGGTGCTCAAGTTTCTCTTTTAACTGATGTGGGTTCAACAGTTGGCTTGTTTCTGGCATATTTGATATATAAAATCCTGTTTCATATGAGTATATGTAGTGCTAGCTAAGCTTTTTGTAGTCCACAAACGACAGTCTGCATTTTTCAGACAAAAATTAAGTTGCTAATGATAGTGTATAGATAGTGTGTTGTCTTGTCCTGTGTATCATTGCAAACGACACGTCATGTGTTTTTTAATATGAGGGACATTGCGATAAGCATGTATGTTTCTCGATATTTCGGTGCGTCAAAGATGTAGTTTTGTATGTAAAAGAGCCGCTGTGGTCTGCATTGAGCTGATGGTGTGAGTTATGTGACGCACGGTTAGATCTGTGTTACGATATTGATGTAAATTATGTCATACACGGTTGTCTCGAGATGTGAGATCCCACAGATGTCAAGGAATAAGGAAATTCGTGGAAGAATTTTATACATGGAGGGAGAGTATGTAGTAGGGTGATGTGTAAGGGACACTTATACTGCCTTGCTATATGAGCTAGCTTTTATAGCGACGCGGTAGATCATTTGCCTAGGAACCGGGAGGTCCCGGGTTCGATTCCCATTGTGGCTTGGGATTTTTTCAGCTGGGTTACATCACAACAGCATCTCTAAACAGATCCCGTGGATCTTTACTTTATATACAACACCTCCATACATCGATACACAAAAATCTCACATCTCGAGACAACAGTGCATCACATAATTTACATCACCATCTTTACAAATCCCGTCATCTTTACTATATACAACACATCCAGACAATTATTATAAAAAAAAATCTCACATCACGAGACAACCGTGTATCACATAATTAACATCAACATCTCCACACAGATTTCATGGATCCTTTCTATATAACCAACACATCCAGCCATAGATACACCAAATCTCACATCTCGAGACAACCGTGTATCACATAATTGACATCAACATATCTCGAGATATCCGTGTATCACATAATTCACATGAATATCTCAACACAGATCCCGTGGATCATTATATACACCACATCAATACATTGACACACAAATATCTCGCATGGAGAAACAACCGTCTATCAAATAGTTCACATCAACATCCCAACACAGATCCCGCGGATCTTAACTATATATGCAACACATCCAGACTTTGATACACAAATCTCACATCTCGAGACAACCGTGTATGACATAATTTACATCAATATCGTAACACAGATCTAACCGTGCGTCACATAACTCACACCATCAGCTCAATGCAGACCACAGCGGCTCTTTTACATACAAAACTACATCTTTGACGCACCGAAATATCGAGAAACATACATGCTTATCGCAATGTCCCTCATATTAAAAAACACATGACGTGTCGTTTGCAATGATACACAGGACAAGACAACACACTATCTATACACTATCATTAGCAACTTAATTTTTGTCTGAAAAATGCAGACTGTCGTTTGTGGACTACAAAAAGCTTAGCTAGCACTACATATACTCATATGAAACAGGATTTTATATATCAAATATGCCAGAAACAAGCCAACTGTTGAACCCACATCAGTTAAAAGAGAAACTTGAGCACCAATAAATAAAAAAAATTAAACGTGATGCCCATTTCACGAATCTGTCTACTTTAGCGCGATTTTAAATGTTGTGTGTGTGCGTGTGTGTGTGTTTGTTGTTGTTGCTGTTGTTGTTTTAAAGCCACCAAACGACATCAGACGCTATCAAATCATCTCATTAAAACCGTATTATAATCATCCTCAGCGTTAAGATGTGTTGTATGTCTTTCTAAAGATACATTCGAACCATCGGTTTTGTATTAATATCGTCGTTTTGTAGAACTATTTACTGACCGAATGCATTTGTATGCATCTTCTTATAATATGGGATATCTCAATAACCACCGTATTACATTTATTTCGTTTGTTATGACAGGAAGCGAATTTGGAATTGGTGAAGTGTATAGCTATAGTCCGAATGAAAACATCAATGCTTGTTTGCAAAATGTGGTGTATAGTTAACACATTGCATTCAATTAAGGGTTGAATTTAATTTTGGTTGCGTTCATGCGATAATGAACGCAATGGTCAAAGTGGCAAATCCATGATGCGCTTCATGGATAATTTGCCAGTTTGAACATTGCGTTCATAATCGCACGAACGCAAACAAAATTAATTGTAATCCTTATATTCACATTATATTTGGATGATTTCATAGCATCCCTTTATATTGTTTTTTGTTTAACACGCATTGTATTGCCATCCTAAGAGAAATATCACGAACAGCAGTTTTCTTATCGGAACAGCGCAATACCGCCCCTTGTAACCGAATTTCACAAAAATAATGCAAACTACGATTTAATAAAAATGTCATTTCTCCTTATTTTTCATTCAATTTGCTGCGACACATGAAATTTAATGTAAACATTATAAGTCATTTTTTTTTTCTTTCATTAATTATACAGTATGGCTACAAAACTAATAAAGTAACTTAGACCTGTGCAAACATACATGTGACATCAAGAAGAGCTATTATTTTGGCCGTTATAGCCAACAAGCACCAAACAATATTAATGCGTTAGAAAGTTTAGTATAAAATAAGAGGTGCTTTATTAGTAAGACTACAGTAAATCCACATCATGTATACTTCTTTACAGTACCAAAGTTGAGTTCTGACACTTTAACATCACACAATTTCTAGGCTGAGAGTTTAAAAGATCCTGGATAATCCTGTTTATGTATTAACACAACGGATGGAGAAATGCTTTTAAATGCGTTAAATCCACACTATAGTATCCAAATCTTCACTCGGCGAAACAATTCACAAATGACAACACTAAACAATGATAACGTGTAAGCTAGGTCATCGATCAATAGCATCCACACGGGCGTATCTAAGCTCCTTGCTTTGCCTGGGCATAACTTATCTTAGAAATAATAACATGTTAATACAAATCTCAAAATGCATTTTTTTTTCTTTTGTACATTTTAAACAATTCATTATTTTTAACTGTGATATAAATGCACACTAAATTAGACGATCTACATGCAAATAGCAAATAGACACATCAATGTGAAATCCATTCCATTTTAAAGCTACGTTCGTTAATCGATGTTACGTCATGAAGATTGTTTTTGGTTGCTTCTAAAAAAAGTAATGTTTACCTAAAATACCATAATATGTACACATTACATGCTAGCAAAATGGCTGTGTTTAATAATAACACGTGTAGACCTTGCATGATAGAATCCTATCCAGCAAAATAATAAAAACATATCAAATTGATTATTATAGAAGTAACACTGCAACGAAATGTTCGTGCATAATAAGTATAATATAATATGCAAATAAATTGTAACATTTAACAATTATATAATACATCAGTTCATGTAAATAAGAATAACATGTCGAAATATGATTTGCATACAAATATGACACAGATATTACTACACTAGTGATGCGGCATTGCGTTCACGAGTATGAATGCATACCCCTCCCCTATTAAATGCCTATGCCATGCAAATATTACATGTTAATCAATATTGCCGAACACATATTTTGCAAATTATAACGTACTTTTGTTCATTTTATTAATAAAAAATACTTGTATGCATATCCGACTTTTAAGTGTACATGCCAATATTATTATTGTTAAACAAACTAAATATGTATACGATATACGTTACAGCGGCATAAAGAGTATTTAATATTGATAAGCATTATTATTTTATGTTATGAACAATTGCTATATGCATTTTTGGACATATATTAATTAATACCAAATAACTAGTGAAATCAACCGATGTAAATGTAACGGTCAATGTATACGTTCTACTTCCAATCGGTAGTCCTGGTTTGTTTGATGGTTGTCGTTAAATGCATGATGAGCTCTCAGTTCGAATTCCGTCACAATTTTTTGACTTTCAATCTGTTGAATAATCATAATGTGTTTCATTAGTATTTGTCTCTTCTACTCCATGCGTTTTATGATTAATTTCATGTATGTTGTGTTGTATGTTTTCTGTCGCATTTCCATACATTTGTATGCTTTGTGCATTATGTGCTATGACTTGAAGACGGCGTTTGATGTAAATAGTGATCTCTTATAGAGCCATATTTCGAAGCTCGTTTTATTCCTTTATTCTCTTGTAACGTCCGATGGCACTTTTCCAAAGATGTGGTAATACCGTCCGAGCACAATCTTGCAATGGTGTCACTTCTGCTTGTGGCGCATCTAATCGACAGTCAGCCAGTTTTGTCTGTTGAATGTAAATGCAGAACTAATTATTATGTACATACATATAAGCAGCATTTATTTTACATGCTTAATGCACAGTAGGTTTAAAACATGCGCGAAACTAAAACAAATATAATTTAATTTTTGACGCGTGTCAATATTTTATGTTGGATGTTTTTAGTATGTTCTTCTCGAATAAAACGGTTATAATAAATAAACACTATGTAAAATGTCTTTACTCTACATGTGTATTTAATTTTGCAATTCAAACAGCAGCAAAACTAGCGTTCGTTCTTACAATATGGACTTCTGCTAAATCTCAGCACTGCACATCAATAAAAATCATGTTAAATTGATAAGTATTACATCTACTGTGGCTACTGTCGCATGGCATTTACTATTGTGTTCCTGGTAAATTAAATGCAATATGAGTCTCAAATCTGTTATATTTACTTACCGATGCATGTTTTGAAAACAACCAGCAATATGCACTCTTTCTTAAAATTTAAAAACGTATAGTCTTTACCATGCATTATTCAACACCATCCGTGTTAGAAGATTGGTATGCTTAAATTACGTTCAGCGATATGGTGTGTTTTCTTTAAGAATATTCGAAACTGACTATACAGAACAGAATAAAACAGCTCAATATTCGCTAATATTAAATATATTTTAAATACTTAGTGTACACTTAAAACAAATGCCTTAATATGATCAGCGATTTGTTCTAATATTGAGAACATCGGTTTGAATCAAACAAGTCAAAATGGCTCCTTAGCGTATATAATTTAAAGTAAACAATACTGATAATTACCTTTCCGGTCTTTTCTACTAGACTGCTTCCTCATCTGTTACCTACACGTGTGGTTCACATGTTTAATAAATTGTGAATTTTTTAAACATTATTTTTATTACCTTCAAATATTAAGTATTTGCATCAGAAAGTGTTTCTTTAACATTTTCAGAAGCTGAAAAACTATTGTTTGAACCATGACATATCCCATTTCCGATAAATAACACGTGTTGATTTAGATAACATGGCACATAATATCGTAATGCCCACGCAAAACGTAAAAGACGTGAAATGTTGACTAATATTTTACCGATGATCCTTTCTTGGTATTGCACTGCTTTGTGTTCTGAAATAAAGTGAGTGCATGTTTCTTTAAAAATAATAAATAAGTGCTAAGCGTTATAAAGCGTGTCATGACTGTTTGAGCTATGTTGACATAATTATTTTTTCACATGTCTCTGATTGGGAAAATGAAATTATGATTCGATTTATTAAAATACCACACTAACCATGCACTCTAACGCAATATATGAGCGTTGCAAATTGAAAAAAACTTAAATTTTGGTAATTTGTATAAGCGTTAATCAATTATTCATTTTACGCAGCCCAATAGTTTATATGAGCAAATAAATAGTGTAGGTTATTATATCATAATTTGAAATTACAATAACATATCATACAGTGTATGTACAAAAGATGATTGTATTACCTTGTTGATGTAAACTGCTAAGAGTACTATTAAATTAACGTTAAATAACGGTATATGCATAACTTAATGACATAAGTCTGCGTGGTGTTATAAAACACTCCGCAGACGTCGAAGGACGCCCGCGGCAATGTATACGATTGCTGCGTTGTACAAATACTTTGGTGACTTTTGGTAGATATATAAAGCAATATTTTGTGACAAAAATGTAAAAACAAATATTCCAGGCCGTCGTAAACGTAAAGTTTGTATAGGCACTAAAGTACCGTTACTATACTATTATTGTATAGCCACTGAAGTACAAGTACAATACTATTATTGTATAGACACTTAAGTACTGTTACTATAATATTATTGTATAGGCAATGAAGTACCGTTACTATACTATTATTGTATAGGCACTGAAGGACCATTACTATACTATTATTGTATAGGCACTGAAGTACCGTTACTATACTATTATTGTATAGGCACTGAAGTACCTTTACTATACTATTATTGTATAGGCACTGAAATACCGTTACTATACTATTATTGTATAGGTGCTGAAGTACCGTTACTATACTAGTATTGTATAGGCATTGAAGTACCGTTACTATACCATTATTGTATAGGCACTGAAGTACCTTTACTATACTATTAGACACTTAAGTACCGTTACAATACTATTAGACACTGAAGTACCGTTACTATACTATTAGACACTTAAGTACCGTTACTATACTATTAGACACTGAAGTACCGTTACTATTCTATTAGACACTGAAGTACCGTTACTATACTATTAGACACTTAAGTACCGTTACTATACTAGTAGACACTGAAGTACCGTTACTATACTATTAGACACTGAAGTACCGTTACTATACTATTAGACACTGAAGTACCGTTACTATACTATTAGACACTGAAGTACCGTTACTATACTAGTAGACAATGAAGTACCGTTACTGTACTATTAGACACTGAAGTACCGTTACTATACTATTAGACACTGAAGTACCGTTACTATACTATTAGACACTGAAGTACCGTTACTATACTATTATTGTATAGGCACTGAAATACCGTTACTATACTATTATTGTATAGGCACTGAAATACCGTTACTATACTATTATTGTATAGGCACTGAAGTACCGTTACTATACTATTATTGTATAGGCACTGAAGTACCGTTACTATACTATTATTGTATAGGCACTTCAGTACCGTTACTATACTGTATAGACACTTAAGTACCGTTACTATACTTTTATCAGATTCCATTATTATTAATTGTCCAGATGAAAATGGTAAACTAACTAAAGATATCAGAAACAAGTGGAAACAATATATATATATATTTACAAGAACTAAGGTAACTAACACAAGGCATACTATTTATAAATAAAAAATACAAGCTGCGAAATGTTTAGGGCACTCATTTTTTTGTACATTTTCTGGGTTGAAACTGTTTGCGAAAGTATTTAAAATATTACCTGCTTATCGTCTTTATCGACGCAACGGCAAGCTGAAAAATAACGCAAAACGCAATGATACCTCATGACACAGGTTGAAATTAGTGTTGATATTCTGTTCCTCCTGTCATATAAGCCATCATCACTAATTCATTCATTACAATATCATTAGTGTCTGGATGACACGTTGCTGCGGTTGTATCTTAGTACATTTTACGTTATTATAGAAAAGTGTTTTTACATATTTTCTTAATACGTTTGACACTCACGCCAATGACTCAGATGATTGCGGTAACTAACACTACAGGTAATCAGCCTGTGATTCTTAAAACAAAAGAGCTCTAATGACTAGTCGTACATGTGCTTTTATATAGTCGTACATATAACAATACATTTATTTTACCTCCGGCATACTAATACAACAGTTTATGATGCGTAAAATATACGTGTTATGTAGTATGTCACTCTCAAAGATGTATATTTATTTCGTTGTAACGTCTCTTTCCTGTACATATACCTATACAATTTATTATAACTATAAATGCATGTACAAGCATAACATTCGCTAATTATCACTCATAATGAGTTATCAGATATTAAATAACACATATAATACATACACTAAAACAATCTCATCACTATCTTATAAGTATATACGTAATACGCAGTACGCTATGCATACTACTCACAACATATCCATTTTAAAGTGTCATAAAACATTATTAAAACTAATAAGTAGAACCGTTTGTTGTTGAAATGTGCACCAAGTTTGCTCAAGTCAAATAAATATGATAAGAAATAAGGTATCACCACCGATCAGATTGGTAATAAGAATATTTTATATCATAATCTAAGGGAACATTTCAAAAGCATATATCACAGCGTAATAAAATATAATAATGTTTTAAAAGATCGAACAATTTACAAATAAAAAGCTGCCTTTTCTGTAGAATAAGGAAGCACTTTTTGGCGACAGTTCCTGTCAGGTCACTGTTTGTGAAAAGAAATAGTAATTTATAACTAACAACTAGACTATATAATTAGGATTAATCAGCAAGTTGTTTATAGAGAGGGCATTTCCTGCATCGTTATGCAAAGAGCACTCAAATCATGCATGACTCTCATCCTCAACTACTAGACCTGTCTTAATAGTCAAAGGTTTAACATGTAATGTCAGCGGTCAAAACTAAATGAACGTTAATGTTGTGAATCACATTTTGAAGGAAAAACAAACTGCATATCAGATAATGCAAGTAAAATAGTATCCAATCACACCAGCGGCATATCGTGTTTTGTAGTTTATTGTTGTGTTCCACAAACCTAATGCTGGAGAGCTGTGATCGTTTCTGTGTTTAAAATAACGTAATGTTATAGCATTACTGTCTTTAAGTCATTTTGACAGCGACTTATCTGCTATATTCTCCAAAGCAAATGTTATAGTTCATGCTAATAAATACATTTTGTTGTATGTGCATGGTATGTCGTCATAATATTTGTTATACAAATAATTTAGATTTACTGAAGCTTTATTATACAATTGCATCCTTACCTTGTTGAAGGCAAAAACATAAGTCCACAACACAGCTACATTTTCTGAAATGTTCTAGAATAATGGTTTTGTTAAGTCAACAAAACTATAGAGATCATGAAATAAACTTAAATGTTCTCCTTTAAGTATACACATCAATAAATACAAGTTAGCAACAAACAAAATTAATCGAAAACAGTTATGAAAACGATGTTTATACAGCCTATGCATAGCTATTTGACAAGAACATCACTCTGTGAAGCATATATCGGCATATATCGGCACATGCATAACAAATGTTTAATTATATCTGACTATATATACAAACGAATCCACAAAGATAATGCTTATCAATTTCGTACATATTGTACAATATGTTGCTCAGGAGATTCTGAGCTGGCTATAACCTAACCTGACCTAGAAAATAATTCAAGAGTTGTATGTTCACGAGCGTCAGGTTCACCCTAGTTATAACATCTATATACACCGCCTACGAGTCACGGTTGAAACATAACGTGTACGTCTACAAAAGCGAAAACTCGAAAAAATACAATATTTTCCTATACTCCGTTGCACAACGGCACATTTATTACTCAAAAGCATACTAAAAAAGTTCAATATTATTAAGTGTATATGATCGATTTAGGTAAACCTTGTAATTTTATAAGTTCGTATGCCATCAGTATCCAAGTTTGATACGAATATGTATGTTTAAAATATATTTTTATTGTCAGTAATATATCAGATGTTGCTCTTATAGGATTTATTGATTTGGGACTACTAGCTGGGAAATATGCTACTGTTGATTGAATATTGGGAAGGTATTGGGGAGGTCCAAATTTGAATTATGCAACTCATCTGTGGAAACTGTGTGTTCGTTGTGTGCGCGCGCGTGTTTTTTTATTTTTTCAAAATCGTAAAGGTTATTTTGCTCGTAAGCAGCATTATGTGTGGAAACGCGGTATGTCCCAGCTCATTTGTCTTGTCTTATTTATCTTGTAATGACGCACCAACAGTTGGCACACATTTTGAATCACAGTTGCAGTTTCCAACTATTACTTTTTATTGAAAAATCTGAATGTTTTGTATGATAGTTTGCTATATAGGGAGAAACCGGAGAACCCAGAGGAAACCTGCATATCTACAATGGTAACATTAACCGAACTCAAATGGTTATGACCTGATTTTTTGTGTGTGTCCTAGACGGCTGATGCATAGTACACATTAAGTAAAAAATACCCTTAAGTGTGAGAAATCAGCCAGATGGTTATTATGATTGATATACTACTATCGGTAACTACCTTTTTAAGACGTACAAGGAAAGCGTCTTCGATACTGTTCTTACTGATACGTTATTTTGTTCCGTTTAGAACCAATATTGATTCTAATGTCTTATGATGTATTGAAATAACATATAGTTCAAAGCGAAATCAATAATGTTTTCGTATAGTTTATATCGTTTTATTTTAATTACCCTTACCGCAGCATAGCCCAACCTCAAGCTTGAAATCTAGTGAAATAGGTTTTCATATACGCAAATTGTGTTTTCCGAAACAATATAAAACGTTGTGAAAGGTATATATAACAGATGCGTTTGTTTGCGTTCTGCATGTGTTCGCAAATACTGTATACATGCATTATTTTTGTTATTATTCATTTATATTTGAAAGGACAGTATGCTCAACAAACAAAGAAAACGAGGCATTATTTTTTTATCTACCCGGGTAATGTCAACTATTTTGTTATCGTTTTTACGTCAAAAAGATGTTTTTTCATCTAGCCCAGTCAGTTACCATGTCGCCCCTATGCTTTTTAGGCATTTTTGTCTGAAAGATTTTTCTGATATGCTATGTGGATACTGAACCCAGATACCAGGAAACGGTTTGATTGTGTTTAAATTGCCTTATGTTTTGGGGATGCGGCATAACCACATGTAGGCAAACAAAACGACCGCACAACAGCCTGACAAGGGCTGTCAAAGGACAGCGAGTAGGCTCTTTGAAGTATTTCATTTGGCACATGTGTTGAAAGTGAACAGGAAAAATAAACCTTCAAACAAAGACTTGTTTACAAATGAAAGATACAAGTTAGAGATACACATCAACGTTACCCTAGTAAAATATCTACCAAAAAATAGAACAGAGATGTATATAAAGTCAACTGAAAGCCTCAATCAGTAACAATAAAAATAGTTATCAGCATTGTTGTATGCATATTGTATTCGATGAAAATGTTACATTCCAAATTTCAAGTGAAAGTCTTATAATGTTTGAAACTTATTGGTCCATATCATATATTTTGAAAATCAAAGTAAAGATGGGGCATAACTTTGTCAAAATATAAATGAGAGTTATGGATATTATTGCACATGATACTAGAGTTGATGACAGTGATATTTTCTATGTTTAAATATTTTGGTTTATTGTTTAATTACTTTCGAATAACTACGTTAGCCTGGTTTCTCCGATTACCTGATACATGTTACCCAATATTTCGAAACGACATGATACGTTGTAAAATGTTACCGTTGTTTTTATGAACAAAGCACTTTCGTTGCATATAAAATGCCGCCATAAATAAAACTAGCGTGGTAATTCAAGTATAATGCGTCTTGCTTTTTGGGGCATTCTATTTGATCAACAAATCATGTGCCAATTTGGGGTTAAATTAGAACCACTGCGCTTTAAGGAAACTGACATTTAATAAATATAGGTTCACTTCAAGTAAGAAAGTTTACTGAACTAACTATGCTGAGATGTATTGATAAAGTTACACCATAAACGTAAAATAATATAGTATTATTACAACATAATTTCATGTTGTTGTTGTTGTTTTCTGGTTGCGGTGTTTTAGTTCACAGACAAAAACCATGGTATTGCTCAATAACCTGTACATTGATTTTCACTGAATACAACGTTTACTCTTGGCCTTAATCACCTCTACAGGGCCACAAAGCTATGCTATATGTAAATGAAAAGCTTAATTCTTTTATTTCGAATTTAAATTTATTGAATTTAATATTTTACTTACATACAATGCCCCTTTCGCTCTGGTTATTCCGTCATAATCCTACCCGTGATCCATGTAAATACTTCACATCTTCCAACATGTATTAATTCTTTAAGAAAATTAGAGTTTGAAAGAACGCAACATTACTGTATTAAGTTCATACTTCAGCGTATCATTACTTTTACAGCATGTGTGTTTACAAGATGCAAGTATACATGTATTGATTTTGATTTATAAAGCAAGTTATCGCATAAATTGAATAGAGACTTACTAGTGTGAGTAAATTCCTTTAATATCACACATTATTTACCGACTTGAAAGACATCTTAAAAACAAAGTGCCATGACCTATTTGTAGTATTGCATCGTCAAGCTTTTGTACAAAGGTGCATCATAAAAATTGACCATTACATGTATTGTTGAATTGCCAGTTATCTAGTACTAAAAACAAACCGGACTGAATTGTGCAAAATTCCTGAAAAATTAGCTAACCCATTGTCCTCGATTTAAGTACATATTAGAGACGCGATCAGATTGCAAAACTCTACATAATAACAAAGGGGTTTTTGTATAGAATTACAAAGTGTTCCGTGGGAATTGTAGGTATTTGCAAATAAATGTGATGCGTTCTTTGTATGAGCGCGAGCTTTTGTTTGCGTCTCTTATCCACGGAATAACATGGATGAGTGTGTACTAGAATATTACAATATTACAAAGTGCATCAGCAGAAGGGAATTATCATAAGTAGCACCACATGGTCATGTATTCAAGGCAAGTGAAGAATTGCCAAACGCGTTATTGAAACGATTATTAGAACACAAAAATTACACAATATCACAATAACACTCTCTAATATGATTAAAGGAACTTAAAATATATGATAATCTTATTTCTCACACTTACAGTAACTTCATATTATTGTCATCGAAACATGCACAAGTCTAAATAAGAAAAGTGAATATTTCATTACATCAGCATCTGTCAAAAGCATTACGTGTACTATTGAATACTGTATCCAAGTGAAGAGTCTACTTTACACGGACAAGACATAATTACGTAATCTATGCACATAAATGTGTTGAAAGCAGATGTTAAATTCTAACCAAAACCTTACATAACTGACTAGAATTAAATTAATCTTTGCATATCTGTTAAATATCAATACATGCAGTTATCGAAAATGCAAACACGATTGTTGAAGCAAATTACGCCTTGGAGCTCGACTTTGATTATGATTATGCTCCGGGAGAGTTGTCCCGGGAGAATTGTCCCTCGGTAGAATTGTCCCTCGGTAGAATTGTATATCATTAGTATTAAGTTAGTTCGCGTTTACAACATTATTTTATTTCGTACGTTAAATTAGATTTTGACTTTTGTTTGAAAACAAAATCTCTTATGACCAGACAGCGTTGTATAAATACAATATCCTTGCTATTAGTGTTTACATCGTATATAAATTATACCTTAAAACAATGTCGGCCTATACGTTGGATGTGCATTTCTTTCTAAATGTATAGAGCTTTACAAACAACTTAACAATATGTGCCCGTATATATTCATGAGTAGCAAATATACATATCAAATAGCATTGTTTAAAATTTAATTATCTAGTTTAAAACAATATTATTGATATTAGCTAAATTGTATTAGAAAATATCTGTTTTTAAAATGTACATTGCAGTTTCCAGTAAATTATGATCAGGTTTAAATTTCGAACGCTACAATGTGTATTATCCTCCTCCCCATAACCGTTATCATAATCGTTTTCATCAGCATCTGATTCAGCAGAAGAAGAAGCAGTATATCATCATCGTCTTCGTCGCCATTGTCATCATCATATGCTACATTGACATTTTTAGCAAACACGTTCAAGTTGTACCGTGATATATAAACGAAACCACCAACTTAAATACCTGTACTCCAGTGATATAACCCAAATATCAAATTAGCTAGTTGGGTAAGAAAAAGTGTCATTTAAATAATTTCACTAGCACGTGTAAGTGGCTATTCAAATATAAAAACTACAAAGATTGTCATGCTTGCCGTATATTTTGATTACTTTGATTATTTAATCTTCATTCGACAATATATTTAAACAGGCAATCCTTATTAATTAGTTATATTCAGAAAATTTGCGATGTAATAGTTAAACTAGTTAAATGAGTCTAATCATAGACCAATAAAGAAAACAAAAAACAATAACAAACACATGATCGAAGTCATACACATAACGCACTGTTTAAATGTGACGATTATATAGGCGAATTGATACCACTAAATGCATTTAAAAAAGCAAACAGGTCAACATATAAAGTTGAAATATTTACATTATACATGAAACTATTGACCTTAACAACAGCATGAACATGTGTCTGGACAAAGGCGGAATTCAGAAATAATACTTATATTGAAGATTTACGGTTATCGCAAAGGCGCATGCATTGAGCAGTATTATAAAGATTGCACCGATTATATGTTTTCAATCATGTGACCAGAACACGCACGACGTGTATCAGCCACATACAGTTTTTGATTATAAAGTTTACGCGCGCTTTTATTGCAACACACTGTCCACATGGGGGTGTATGCAGTATGTATATATGTATGCGAAACCGGTACTTGCGCTATTTTGAGTGTGGTGCCAGTCATTGATGTCGATACACTGTCCTCCGTCTTCATTCTGCTTGGTATCTGGGGAAGATTGCCCATTCCCGTTGCTGGAGTTATGTTAATATTTTCGTAGTGGCTCACAGTTGTTGGCATATTTAAATGGGGAACAGTAATCATTTCTATTGGTGGCGATAGGTTTGTATTTCCGTAGTCCATTGCTGTTATTGTATTTCATTGACTGTTCCCCTTCTGTTCCTAGTGTTAGCTAGTTTAGAACCTTCATCAATGAACTCACTTGGTACATCGGCGATTTCATGGTAATGTACATGTGTGTTCTCTTCTGAGGTCATCTCCAACTTGGTCATGATCATTGTCGTACTTACAAGACCTGTCATTATATATTTGATTTAATAATTTTGGGGGTTGAATACTGAACTATTGATAATCTAGGGATATTAAAGGGATATTAAAAGAAAAACAAGATTTTCTTACCCATATATTTCATTGATATAGTAGAGATCAAGCTATGTTAAGTCAAAATGTTTAATTCGGGTAATTGCTTGGCTTTATCGTCTTTTTGCCGGTTGATTTAAAACTATGTATTACATGGCGATATTGCGAACAGTACATCGGACTATGCTTTCTGTCCTTGCTAGTTTTAATCCTCTAAAATGTGCTGGGTGCGAACGATGTTTGTTTGGCATGGACTGTAATATAAAGTATACACATCAACGGTGAACTATGTTGAATGATTTAAGTGCATTAACCTGTGCATACATATAACGCGTTATTGTCATTTAAACGGCTATTTATGCATGCAAACATGTCAGTGTGATCGCGTTAAGATGCTATGTTTGTGCATGTATTTGTATTTGCAGATGGTGTTACAGATTCAGAAATTCATATGCAAGTGTATTGTAAATGGTTATTTTAACCATGTTGTTATGAGTTCCATACTGCCTTTTCTAACAACGTTGATTTGTAATCGTTTCCGCGTTTCGTTAATGTGAAGGCTCTCTTTTCAGTGGCATAGCGAGTCGAGAATTTCAAAAGCCCTTCCAATCATCTACATACATTTTGCATTCAGCTGTTTCATTCAAGATAAAAATAAGCATAAAAATGAATTGTAATGGTGATCGTAAATTCATGACCATTGATGACCATGACATCAATACGGGAACGAAATAAAATTGCACTGGCATCTGGTTTTCATTTTAAACATAAACTATGTTTTTTTTACAATAATTATTAAAATCAACTTAAAATTATTAAACACTGATTGATCGTTTGTTCACTACAAATAATCACCCCTTTTACGGATATGCCACATTTCACTAATTCGCTCAATTTGAATTTGATGTCACTTTTACAATAATATCAACTTATGTCCATTTAATGATTTATTAGTTAATCGTTAATTAATTGTTTCGATTGTTATGTGAATGTATACACGGGATTCTTGTGATTATTTTAAAAAAGCATTATTATCTTATTTTTCGTGGGCGTGATTTTTTCAAACATTCATTCTTTTAGAATATCCATTCAGATTATTTGTGTACATGTATATATATATCATTCTCACCCGTGCACCAGCATTTCAATTGTATCGTATTTATAATCATCATACAGATGCAAATCACCGACGTTTTAACACAATATTTTATAAGATCATGTACTTGAGTTGTATTCAAGGTGGTTATATACGTGTAACTTTCTATAATTACTTGTAACGTATGGTTTCATTGTAGCATGTATTTATAAAATTTACTCATTGTTAACTCGTCGGTAAACAAAATAAATGCAAATACAAATGTATATCAAACGAAAACCGTCACAACGGTTATTGTAGCCTCTTCTAAATTCGGTGTTTGCTAAAGAAAACATATTTTTTGGCAGACAACCGGTTCCCGATGAGGGGTGGTGGTGAGTGCGTGATGACTAGCTACCTTTCTGTGTGTTCACATGTTGTGTATACAGGCCACCAATGGGTTAGCAGACGTGTCAATATAGCAAACAACATGATCGTTGCATCTAAATTGTTAAATCCCAGTTCACATTGCGAATGATTATGAAGCTACATAAACTATGTCAATACAAGACACAATCACATGAAAATGTGCAATTATTAAAATGAATTATCTGTTGCGTTGATATCAATCAAAACTGCAGTCTATAATTTTGGTATCTTGTACTACCAATGGAAAACGAAACTAAATATAGGAAACCGAAGGCTATACAAAAATAACGTACATACTGTTTTTTAAGGTTGTTTAACTTTAGAGAGTCTACTTATAGTGTACCGATGTTTGTTTTTATTATTTAGAAAAGGGAAATCCTGTTCTTTTAAATTGTGAGTGATTCATTGTTGTATGCTAAATCCTGATGATTGACATACAATTTTATTAATCTCTTATGATTTTCGGTAATAACTAAACTGTTAAATGAAGTTGACTGAATACTTATTGTTTATTAAATATCGCTATAAGCAAAGGAATTGTCTGCGCACTTTCTTTTATATACATTTTGGACCAGATAGTAAGTCTTAAAACTACTCAATATTAATATGACCTATTTCCTTAACTGCGCGCACACTTGAGTAATTATTAAGGTAGTATTTGCTTGAATATTGACAGGTCATGGGTGTTAACAATCACTATTCAGTTCGACAGAATTATTAACGACGTTCATCGGCTATCCAGTCATCACGGTATTGCCGATATGGGCAGTACCCAGTTGCATGTTATAATCTCTCACGTTTTTTTTTTAGTATTGACGGCTAAGGGGAGATACTAATACCAACAATTAAGATATCGAAATGAAAATTTAGATGGCGAAGAACATTGCAGTGTATAAAAATATTACTCGGTGTGTCAATATAATTTCGACGCATGCGTATAGTTATCTTATTTTGTGTGTGTTATTGCGTTTGGTTTATTGTTTTGTCTCTAATATCGTGAAGTTGGAACTTCATACGGTTAGCAAAAGCAGTTGTGTGTGTTTTCTGGTGATACTTGTATAACTTTAATCACCGATTATGAAATTCATAAAACTACCATTCCGTACTAAACCGAATAATTAGCATATTTATTGGTAAAATATTGGTAAAATACAAGTTTAAGTATGTTAAACATCTATTCGAAATATTGAATTTAATGAATTAAACTTAAAATGAGTAATTGCTTATCAATTCATTGAAGTTATTCGACATGCAATCCACTAACTGCTAATTAGTGTATACATGTTTTGCCTTGATTTAAACATTGTGTGATTCGCTTAAAAGAGGATACACAATGTAGCTGCGTCTAAAAAGTACATTTGAATAAAGGGTGGTTTTTCTTTTCCTATTTATTGTCTGTTCGCTTTATCATTTCATGTGCGCGGAAGTTTCTCTCCCACTCTTGTTTTTATTCAGTAAATTACTAACAATAAAACATTAAGTTGCATCTCGCATAACAATTTCCTTACTGTATTGTATATGTTTCAATAAAATGGTGGCGTAATTGTACAGGATTCATTTAGATGGCTTCCATTCTAAATACCATTGCGTTTAGTGCACATGTCGATACATGCTGGTTACGTTTATAGTTCACCACTTTTCCAATCCATTTGAGTTATGGCCATGTTTATAAAATGTTGTGTTAATACCAGAATAATGCAAATGAGAGTCAATACATAAAGTTGTGAAAATATTGAATATTGTTTTATGATGTTTTCTTCGGTGTATTTGCAACACATCGTTACAACGAATACAACATTAACACTAAACATGCATATGCATAGTTGTATATATTCGCGGTGGCTCTTGTTTCGTTGTCCTCAAACTGTGCAGGATTTCAAGTTCGCTTCTCATATTACCTGTAATCTAAACGTAGGTCTAAACGTAGGTCAATACAGTTTGGTAACTACTATCACCGGAGTTAAGGCTTGTGATTGCATTGATACACACGTCAAGGTGTAACAGATAAGTAGACCTGTTTTGTTATTGTTAAGCGTGTAATATCATTAACTGTAAATGTTATCGTGCTAATAAACCGCCTTGTATACACCATTTTAGTAGTACAATTGCGTTCATATACTTTGTGAATTAATATCATGTGTTACTATATTGCATAGCATGTCTGTGTTTCCGTACAAATCTACTAAATAATCTGAATGTGCACCATTTAAACAACTCTATGAACTCTATGAACGTTTTAGAAGAAATGTCAACAATAACATGTACCACAAAATAAACACATAACGAATAAATGTAAACATCATGATTTAGCGATATTTGCATTTTAAATTTTCGAATATGTATTGGCTTTTGTAGCTGTGTCTATAAATGATTTAGCGTATTGAAGCGGTCCCAAAATCGGTGAATGAGTGCACCGTGTTCGTGTATACAGTTGATTCTAATTTTAGATAATAATTTCTACAAAAGCATCTATTCATTTCTGTTGCTCAACACAAACGACGCTAAATATACGAGCTACACAATATTAACACGTTAAAGACGTACATTTCGAATGGTAATTCGATATATTGTTGCAATGCTTCGATTCATTCGATTAAAATAATTAGTGTCATGATAACTTTATTAAACTCTATCAAAAACTGAAAATATATAATGTCTCACAGTTTTATCAGCAGCACTGGTTATGGCACATGTGCGGTTTCTATTGTTCATTAACTTTGCATTGTGCGCTGTCAATGTATTTCACTACAGCTTTCGCATATAATTTCCCATTCGCTCTTTAGATTGCTTCTCACAATTTGCCTTTAAAACACATTGAACATCGGCCTTTATTTTATTAAAGAATAAATACAAGAGCTGTCAGCGCGCTCGACTATTTAAAGTATTTCAGTAGGTACATATTTTGGAAAGTGGAAGGGAAATACATGTGTTGACATGTAATAGCCGAGTTATGGAAATTATGTTGTCAATTTATTCCATGTAGTTTAGAAATTATAAGATTCTGGAACAAACACTTTAACCCCAAAATATATTTTAAATGTTGTCATACCTCTGTCAAAATACAAATCACAGTAATGGGGATTGTTGCACCTGATGCTAGAGTTGATTATAAATATGAATTCCAAGGTGCAATTACATTTCGCTATTATCCCATCTGCGAGCAGGAAGCAATGGTTTTAAAGTCTTTAAATTCCCAGAATTCATCGATCTAGTGTATACAGGACAATGTTGTTTTATCATTATCATTATAGCTCGTATTGTATATTCATGTTCGGTGTTAAAAGTGTTGCTACTTTATTAAACTTCACTCGTCAATTTGTTCCCTGCATTGGTCTAACTTTGTGCATTTAAACGAAGCATGGTCAAAAAAGCGTGTCTGTTTGCAGCCGAATGTGCCAATAAAGAGACTTAACTATGCAAACATGTTCGACTTTGTCATAGATTATGCATACATGTTGTTTATTTAACAGTCAGTGCAATTCAACGACAATAAACAAGCAAATACAAATTGTATTTTCACAATCAACATCATTATGTTTATGAAAGCGAGCATCGCTATCTTTCTCCACATCTATATCAAACGCAATAGAACGTTGCCGCCATTCGTTAAACTGCTTTCTAGCCTGTTTTACTGTGATTTGTCGTCGACTCTTGTCCCCAGAAGACTCTCATAGCAAACCATGTCAGTTCGATTATACGATATAATTTCATATGTGAGTACAGCTGAACGTCTTGTCACGAAGTGGCAGGGAATTCACAAATGACTACGATATATCCTAGCAATACTGATGTTTTACAGTAACAAACATCAGTGGAAAACGTGTTCATGGCTCGGTATGTCTTTCCACAGGCGTTACCACCAGGCGTTGAAACCCACTTCGACGTTACCAACAATTTGAGTAAAAAACTACCAGAAAAGAAGTATTTATTGTATTTAAAGTCAGAAGTGAGTAAGTCACGTATTATTTTCGTCGTTGACATTAGCATGTTCGAAATAACAAAGTTGAGCTGAAATTTGTTATTGATCCTTACTGTAAATATATTGATGCAACTTGCGTCACTGTACATGTCAGTAGCCTACAATATGCATTATATTAAATAATATTAAGTTACATAGTTGTATTGGGTACTTAAGAAACGAAATGGTATTAATGTAAAATGCATATAATTTGAATTGTTATGGCTGGCCCTTTTTACAGCGTGGAGCTTAAAATTCAAAATGCAAGAAGCGGCTACACCAGATCGCCATCTTGAACAAGTTTAAATAACATAACAGGTTATACCAATACATGTATATCAAAATTTCTTTTGTAAAACTTACATTACAGAAATTCATCCACATTGAAACAATGTGTTATTTGAAGTATTCATGTTAATTATTAAAATAAAAACGCTGATAATGTAGCAAGATTGTTGGCGAGGAAACAAACTTGACAACAAACGTGAAACTTTAATTTGAATAGAGTGAATAATGCGAGCATTTTACTTTATGCTGCACTTATAATTCACCGTTTTCAGCAATCTGTCTACGCTTTCAGCGTTCAGATTATGTATATGTCTGGTTTATTGAATTAAGCGACCAAGGTAATTTTTATTTTATAGTTTTACTTAATGTATTTGTTTACATTAAAACGGATAACAACACATCATTTATAGTTTTTTCGACGAAACATGAGAGTTCAGTGTTCCTGATTAAACAAACAAATGTGACACCTATGCCCGTGCGTCGGATTCCACTAGTTCGTCAATACAAGCGATCCCGAGTTAATGACCTAAACTAAAATCACTCGGTAGTATGATTGTTAATTAAATACAACATGGAATACAACATAGTACGCTTTATCGAAATACTTTCCTAAATACATAATACATAATTGTATCATTGTAGCATGAATATTCAGTGTATAAATTATATACAATTCTACATAGCAATTTTCTGTATGTGAATTGTATGCAATAGTCATAGAAGAAGTCGTGATATTAATAATAGTTGAAGCAGAAGCCGCAGCAGTAGTAGTAGCATTAGTAGAAGTAGTAGTAGTAGTGATAGTAATGGTAATAATAGTAGTAGTTGCTGTTGTTGTAGTTGTAGTAGTGGTGGTATCAGTAGTAGTATATGTTGTTTTTGTTGTAGTAATTTTAGCAGTAGAAGAAGTAGTATAAAAATTAGTAGTATAAGAAGTAGTAGTAGTAGTAGTTGTAGCAGTAGATGTTGTTGATGTTGTTGTTGTTGCATAGGAGTTGTAATAGCTGTTGTGCCTACCAATTAAGCATGTCAATTAAAATCCTTTGTTTGCTTATATTGGCAATTAGTGAGGTGCGAACATGCGCTTCAAATCGGGCACTCATGCCTCACTAAAATACGATATTTTGCAGTAAGCTCTCATATATTTCCATAAGTCCTGTATAACAAGCAAAATTTTAACCAACGTCAAGTGAAAATACAATTGTAAATTGACCATTACTTGATATTATAGGCATTTTTTTCTACGAAATTTTCATTCGGGAAATCCACGAAATGTTGTGCCATCAAAAATAAATGCATACATGCACTCACAACTTGAAATCAATTTATAGGCAGTCATGTAATATAATTGACAATTGGAAAGGAAACTGATGACAATTGAACAATGCATTTAAAAGTAGCAGGAATAATAATCGCGACTCATTTAAACCCTGATATCTAATTGCCATTACATTTGCGAACGACTAGTAACCACAGTTAATATCATGTTGATCGCGGGTTTAATATTAGTTTTATTTGATGTTGTAACAGGTAAGTTTAACACCTACATTGATAATCTATGTCTTGCTGTTTAGTATTAATTTTTGTTATTACTTCATTGTGTATGGAATGGTTGTATGTGGATATATCATTACTATTTCAGCTGAGCAACAGCCACAACGAATGAAAATCAAACTAATGTCTCGATATACAGTGCAAGTGTCATGTATGTTTGACAATATGGCAACAGGTATCCTATTGTTTCAAAAAACGGATGAGGATTTCGAATCAATAGTCTACGTGGTGAAGAACGATGCAATGTGCAATGTAAAATATAAGTTACCTTCGGCATCAGTGGATTGCTTATGTGAGGATGGAAACTGTGTGGTGTGCAACATTTCTGATCTAAAAAAATATAAGGAAAGTGTCCAGTGGAAATGTGGAATATTAAGAAATAATGTACTGATTTATAGTAATATCGTTAACACTCCTTACATAGAGCTTGGTAAGACAACAGTTGATCATGTTATTTACAAAACAGTCTATTACTCTTTAATCAATAGGTGTTGTCATTAACCGTATAAGTTAAAGTCTTATTGCTGTCATCAATATAATTTACGGTGCAGTTGTATTGGTCGTTTGTGGCTTTGTGTTAACATTATTCAGTTATCAAAATTTATAAGCACGAATGAATTTGACCGTAACTATTGCATAATCACTGATCAGAGGAACAGCTTACTTGCATAAATAGCAACTGGCACCACGGTAACTACTGATTGTGCAGATTCTGATAATTCGTAACATACCATATGTACCATTGGAGAATTCACGAAATGTGCAGTGTTATTCTTTGTAAACGGAATTTGCAGTGCAACGTATTTCACAACATTATAGAACTCACGGTGTGGCCGCAATTTCCATCATATCTGTATATGATTATTTCGCAAATATGTGATCAAATGTTTAATTTTGACGTCATTGTGACGTCAATCTGCACAGTATGTTTGACAGTGTGTTTTGCAAATAAGTTGTAATGCTGTACATGTTCTATACATTTGTAAAGGTTGGCCATACTATGTAGTCAATTAAATGGTCCTTGTAATGGTGTAATTTGAGAAACATTTGGATCACACAAAAAATGAGAATTCCTGCATTGTCCATGAACTTTAAAACCAGCCCTCGTATATTAGTTTTCTTTTGGAAATCCTTAAAGTCCCAGTATGTTATCAAACCGGGCTTATATCTTCTGTAAAATGGACTCAAACACACAACCTAACAGTTCAAACAATTTAAAACCGTATAAATGAGCCAATTTACGTATTTGGAACAACCGATTAAGCAAAATTAAAACTCCTTAAAATAGATCTCGCTGACGCATGTCCATGTGACAATGATCTACGACCACATCTCAAGGCAATACAAAACAAACATGACCGAAACTGACTGAGGGTGTAACATTAGTTGTATACGTTATCGTTTTATTTTCGCTCTAGTGTGTTATAACACAAAAATTATGGTTGATTAAAAAATGTATTGCACGTGATAATCCGAGGGTATGTCAGACTGTATGAATCACTGTTTATTATCCTGTTGCCGTTGTATATTGCAAGAAGAAAGTAAACCAAATGTAAAAGTGATTCGCTACACTGTGTGTGTATTATTTACAACATTCTTCATTCACGTGATAGATCACGCGGTGATACATATTAGCATATTCAATCGCCAGCCTGGCGAGTTAGTCCTTTCGATTGGTTTTTTCCAAGATTTATTTGATTTAAATTATGTAGACTGGATATATAATGTATTCAATTAAGGGGTTCTTTGTGTTTAGCCTATAGGCCGTAAAACGTCCGGGATTTTTAACACAGGGTATGGAAATAGTCATTATTTCGTTCATGTAACGATCGCATCTTCGGAATAACTCCGTCACCGTCATCAATACTATATTTTTAATGCCAACAGTACTACAACATCACTGCCATCAACAGTATATTACCACAATCACTGCTCCTGCAATATCACCGTCAGCAACACTATATCATCAGCATCACTACCACTACAATATCACCGTAATCAACACTATATGATGACCGTCATAACACCACAATATCACCGCGTCACCAACACCACCACTACAATATTGCCTTCATCTACACTATATCATCATCATCTCCACCACTAACTCAGTATCGTCATCAGCTCTATATCATCACCATCAGCACAAATACAATATCACCGTCATCAACACCATAGCATCACTACAGACACCACTACAATATTACCGTAAGCAACATGAATTATATCCGCCATCACCACTACATAATCACCGCCATTATCACTACAACGTCACCCTCATCAACACCAAAGTATCACCGCCATTATCACTACAGCGCCACCATCATCAACACTATATTAAAACCATCACCACTACTATAATATTGCTGTGAGTAACACTACATTATCAGCGTCTTCAACACCACAATCGCCGCCATTTTCATTGCAGCGTCACTATCATCACTTCAACAATATTACCGTCATCAACACTATACTATCAGCATCACTACCGTTATAATATCACCGACATTAGCTCTATATACCAACCGTCATCATCCCCACACTATAACCGTCATCAAAACTATATCATCGCATCACAACTACTACAATATTATTGTTATAAACAAAAAGACTTAAACATTTTACACGTGCATTAAAGTGACAATGTATTGTTTGCTTGACATGCATATACAGATCTATTGTATTTTTCAAAACCACATTAGCCCTTCAAAGTGATATGTTATATATAAGATACTTTTCCATTTAATACTCAGAAATAAGTGAGAGACCAAGCACGTCACTGATAGACACACTTTTAACAACAACAAGCACTTGGAAAACAGGAGATGCGCCACAAGAAACAGCTGTACAAGAGTTCATCTGTAAGATAAATGATCTACAGTTACAAAATACGAATTAAAGTTCAGATTATATCATTGGCATATCTGTTTAAAAAATTTCCCCTTTAACAAAATATAAGATTCAAGTAGATAAACTTGGCCAACATCATCTTTATGGCTATAAGACATGGTTTCATGAAATACGATTGTCTATTTCTGACTTAGGTTCCACTGAAACTGTGTCGTTGATAGATCAACAATCAAGGAACCCCCACAACGTATCATTCAACAAGTCAGATGAACGATTGGAAACACGTGCCAACCAAGCTGTTATAAACGGTAAGACTTATAGAATGTATACAGTGCAAGGTTGTAATTTCGATTTCAAAGTATAAGCTCAGATACCTTTATAATGTTCCACTTGCCAAATGTTTTGTCTGTGCGACATATCTTAACAAATCAATTTCATAATAGCAACATGATTGAGCTCTACATTAACTATACACTTAATACGCAGTTTGGTCGGAAAATAATACATGGCTAATATGTTTAGATAACCAGAAGTTCGTTCTAATCGGCATCTCAGGTGTAGTAGTCATTCTTCTTGCTGCTACGTTGTTCGTCTGCGTGTACAGAAAATACCGGGCACACACAGGTTGTATAATATATACTGATTAATATTATGACTATTTTTCAAAATATGCGTTCTCGCCATACGAATATATAATGCACACATTTCGGGCGGATAGTTGTTCCAAAATGTGACAAAACTTCTCATTGAGCAAATACTATTCGTTTATTTCAAAATTGAAATCAAAGACGCAGTTCAATCATCGTCAGTAACATATATTTTAACATTTATACGTTTTACATACTCCTTAGAAGTAGCCATGATTCCAGAAGTCGGTGTCACTGCAAATGTTACTCCAGTCGCTGATAACGTGAGGTCTTCTGAAGAAGTATCTACCCGACGCCGTTCGCCAGTAGAGCACTATGATCGCATCCCAATGATGGTCATATCTCCCATGGCTGACAGTTACCCTCACTCACACGACGCAATTACACTAGATGATGTTTTAGATTCAGAGACGGAGTACAGAGGTACAAGTGTCCATAATTACGAAACCATACCAGATTCGCCAGACGCTGACGTGCCAGTTTCTAACGGTAAGATACATTTGGATGGTGCTTTCAGTCGTCAGTTTATTGTGTCCATAGTTTAATTAAGAAATACTGTTTCATTATTTATCGAAAAATAAACATCGAACACTTTGGAGTTCTGATGCGTTGGAATTAAACCGTGAGGGCGTTAGCCCGATTGGTTTAAAAACCACGCATCAAACGACAAAGAGTTGCGTAGTGACCGATAAATAACGAAAATGCAAACATTATTTGGATTCTAACATGATCTGACAAACATTTTTGCAATTGTGATGAGAACATCATTGTACTATATTGCGCTCAGAATATGTACTAAGTTTTGCGTTGTGTATGAGGTAGTTGAAAAAAAGACAATTGTTTTCTTTATATATGAAACAATCAACGAGTATCATGTCAGAATTGATTTTTATGTTATGTTGTAACGTGCATAAATATGCATTAAGGGGCACCTCGTATTGTACGTACTTATATAATGTAGACAGTAGTACATGATACTATTAGTGTTAATGCATATTTATACGTTTTATACCTTACACAATAATGCTTACTTCAATATTTCTTCAATATTCATTATTAACAATATTTATTTACTTTATGAATACATTATTGACTGTCATTTTTAGACCACATTGAAACGTCCGCCCCACATGCGTACGTATTAACCATTTGTTTTGAATTTAAAACAATATACTCACTCATTGTTTTAACGCATTGTTTTCTTTTTCAACGTGCAGGGGATTGGCTGTAACAATTATATTTCAATTCCAATCATTGTTTCATGTAAACCAGTTTTATTATTCAGTGACAATAATTGTTTTATTTAAAGACATGGTTCTCAGTCTGAGACTAAACTTATAGTATTATCGTAATATTAAGCTTATTTTCTTCCATTTGTTTTCATAATAAAGATAGAAAAGGATAGGATCAATATAATACTAAGTAAGAGTTGAATACTGGTAAGTGTGTTGCTCGGCACAAAAACGTGAACCCCTCGACTAGGCTAGCTAAATAAACGGATGTTTATTCAACACTATCCTAGTATTATGTATGTCTTCATATGTTATGACACTTAAATAAACATTATTCACTATCCTTAAGGATATGTCATTGTTTAAACGCATTAATTTTCTGCAGACCTGAAACAGTTCGCTACGAGAGCCTTCTTGAAAAGAGAACCGATGATAAATCACAGTACCACACATTGGGAAGCAACTAAACATATGGACAACACTCACGACAGTGATCTCTCCTGTGGTGTGATGTTGTTGCCAAATTAACCAGCGTAACTGCTATTGATTTTTGTAAAAAGGCGAACATAAAATTTGAGCTATTAAATTACTATCGAAATAAAATTTAAATATCAAGTGAAAGCGTTCGGAACCGTAATTGTATGAAGTTAATATATCAGCGTATGTACATATAATTTTGCAGCATGTATTTTACGATGTTTATAGTCCGATATTAGAAATACAGATTAAAATATAATTACGTTCTCAAATAAAATACTTATGCAGAGGCAAACTGTTATTGAATTGAATGTTCATGATTATGTGTAAATTACACTACACGTTGTATTGACGATTAATGTTAAATCCGCCGATAGTCCATTCGTTGACATATGTTACTGTTTTGAAACTAGGAAATATGTTTGAATAAAAAATTAATAGTATAGGTAAACCTGTTATGTGTGTGTGAAAGTCGGCGTATTGATATGCACTCACTGTTTAACGTGTTTACCTCAGAAATAAATAGTGTGATATTTGTTTATAGCATTTATGTACATTTGCATTACCATGAACAAACTGTTAAAAATCATAAACAGCAAAAATCCAATATTGTAAATAATAATGGTTGTAAATTTATGTATTGATAAACTGTACATTTGGAAATAAAAACAAGACAAGTACCTTACTAGTTATTATATGACCCAATAACAAGGATAATATAATTGTACATTCTTCTCCTACATGTAGTAATCATGCTATTTTATAATGATGCACAGAGGTAAAGCTATAACAATAACGGGTGAAATGAATTATGTTAATAGATGAATACATATATCTAAACTAGCAATATAATGAAGTCTACGTAATGTAAGTGGTATAAGTAAACTGAATCAATTCTAACGCGGTTTAAACATGTATGGACGAATTGACAATATGTTGCCTTGGAGACCAGTTGTTAACGGCAAGATGTAAAGCGCCACTTGAATGGTGACTAGAAAATTAAGTGGAATTGTCGGCCACACAATAATTGAATAGATTGAAACCACACACATGATTTAAAGAGTGTTGATTCAAACTGCCCGGCATATATATTTTCCGGATCAGATATTTCACGAAGGACAATGTCACATCTTTCACAACTTTCTTTATAAAATATCAGCTTGATATGTATTCGTATTTTTGTTTTCCATTGCGCAATTATGATTTTTACTACTTGATTTTGTAGTTAAATTCAATTAATTATATATTTGTTTTACAAGACGTGTCATTTACTTTATTTACTATGCGGTGTATGCGTGGAGAATACCAGGGAATCATAACCCAACAATCTCACTCTGATTCAAGTGAAATGATTACTTTTGATCATTTCACTCTGATTATATTATATCACAGACACACCGGTTTACCGGTTCAACATAACAATGTGAACCAACTTGATCCAACATGACCGATATATAATATTAATATAAATACAGTCAGATTATATCAAATGCTTTTTAAAACGCAGTAAACACTTTTTGTAAACACTTTTTGTACAATAATATATTTCTACCATTAAACAACAGTTATAGTTACATTTTTTTTTTTTTATTGCACACGTGTGTATTTTGTTACAGGTTTAAAGAAAGTCTAAAGGTAAATAGGTTTGTGTGTTTGTATAATTGTATCATGACGTTTTATTTAAATATATGTAAACAAGCAGTGTCTTGAATATTTATTTTCTTCATTTAATTATGACTTTTTACATCTTAGACTACACTAAAATCGCAAAATAAAAATTGTTAAAACCATCGAAATCTATCATGATGATATTTGTAAAAGCATTTGCACATTCCAAACTGAATTTCAGTCTTTCAAATTATTTTTTTTCCATGCAAAATATACGTTTTTTAAATGCTATGTAAAGCTTTGCAGCCCACACTTTTTTAATTGTGTAGTAAGTATAATGGCGGCATACATAAAATGCAATTTTTGTTGTGAATACATCCACGTAATATGCACGTAATATTTTGTTTAAGCATTAGAGTGAACTCTCGTCATTAAACGAATAACCGGAACACTAATACAATACTGCGTTGTGCGCACAATTCCACCTGGATAAACTGTAAAGGAAATGGAATCATCAAAAGCACATACAATAATATGTTGGGTATTAATTTACCAGCGACAAGAGGTTTACAACTACATTGTCCGCTAGCGAAGTGACAACATGGTTATGTTAAACAATCAATTCAATCGGATGGTAACTTACGTCGACCATAATAGGAAGACATATCACAAACTACGCATTACGAATCACTGCGATCTGACTCCTGCCAGACGATTAAGAAATTCGGGTGGAATCACCGCGAATGAGGGTGATGTCGCACAGCCGAGTTTCAATAATCACCGCGATGATACAAAATCACTTATCAATAATTTATTTGTATACATAATATAATTTAAAACTATATTTGCCACATACAAAAACATAAACAGGATACAATATAAATATCTGAAATAAAAACGTATGCATGTCGGTATAAATGTACATTTTATTTTAATTATTTTGCAGGTTGAGACGCTGAATATACCTAACCCGAAAAGAAAAGCACATATATACGACATAAAGTTTAAAATACGTATGCACTACAGTATGCATATACATTTTAATTTAAATATTTTACAGATTGAATCCACGGAAACCTGAAAAAGCATATGGGACGTTTTTAGTTGCTTAATACAGTTTAATACATTTATTTACAAACACTGTAATACAAGAAGTGATATTACATGTATTTACAGGTAACATTCACGGACACATTTAAAACATGCATTTGTTGATGTTCTCTACATGAAACTCAAACGTGGCCATCATCGACGTGTGTGAAATGTCGCCGATGCTCGTGTAGGACACATCGGCGACTGTATCTCCCGCAGGGGCTGTTTCTTGAGCCGCTCTCACGTTGGTTCTCACTTTTCTTCTGAGGAGTTCATTTACCTTTGGCACCACGCTCGCCCTCCATTTTTCCCCCTCACACATTCCCAGATAGAAACGGCTCCTTTCGTTCTTTGCAAAGCTCAAGTAGGATGATTTTGAAGAAATATATTATTGAACAAAAAGTAAATACATGAATCTAGCTGTTAAAATTAGGAAAACTGGAGGCCTGTATCTAAAACATATCATAAAACGATCATTCTTGTACTATTTCACGATGTGCTTACCTTCTCGTTGGTTTGAATTTGCAGTTTCAAGTCCGATTCATATCTCACTAAAAATGTGAGTCACTCTTCGTTGTTTTCCGTCAAGCCATTGTCAAAATAAACTGTGGATACTGAAACAAAAATTAATACAACGCATTTTGAAAAAAAAAAATAGCCCGTTATCGCGGCGTGTTCACGCGATGTCACCGCAACGTCACCCGCGCTTATCACCGTGATTCCACTTTGAAACCCATCGCGGTGATTATTGAAACACGGCTGTGCGACATCACACTTATTCGCGGTGATTTCACCCGAATGTCTTAATCGTCTCGCAGGAGTCAGATCGCAGTGATTCGTAATAAATGCAAAAACTATCTGGTCTGTACTGTATATGTAATGTATTATTGGTAGGAGTATTTTCTTTACAATATACTTACTTACCTCTTTACACTCATTCTTACTTTCTTACTTACTCTACGATGGGTTTCAAAGTGGAATCACGGTGATAAGCGCGGGAGACGTCGCGTGACATCGCGTGAATGTGTCCGTGAATGTTACCTGTAATAAATACATGTAATATACTACTACTACTACTACTACTACTGCTACTGGTACTACTACTTATTCTAATTATTCAACTACATTACTTTTACTACTACTGCTACTTCTATTACTACTACTACTTCTACCACTGCTACTACAACTATTACTACATCTACTACTTCTACTACTATTGTTACTACTTTTACTACCACTGCTACAATTAATACTTCTTTTACCTTCTTCTACTTCTATGCATTTTGTTACATATTTTATGTGTGTTATACAATTTCAGATGCTGACGATAAATCTGCAAACATCAATTGAGTAGGAACCGTGCGACCGAGACAGCAAACTGTCTTTCAGCAAAGGAATCTAAGACAGTTTGCATTGTTTTGCACCGGCATTAATCTTAGAAAATCAATAAATCATGTTGTCTAAGGTAGTCGTTTTAACAAAGAAATAATGCATCTTATTGTATGCTTTCCAGTAATTTATTGGAAAATATCAGTGAATTAAAATGAGTAATTAAAGTTAACAAAAAATAATGCATCTTATTGTATGCTTTTCAGTAATTTATAGGTAAATATCAGTGAATTTAAATAAGTAATTAAAGTTTAAACCAGTGAAAATTCTGGTACATGTAATTTTCACATTTTGGCACTGGTTCCCGATTTAAAACTGTAAATGAATTGGATCGTAAAAGATGGCTCAAACTTGTTTGGAAAAGGCATACAATAAAGAAGAAAAGGTGTTGTTTTCAGTACAATATCGATCTTTTTAAATTGTACTCGTGATAAAATAATATAGATATGTTCACTCGTGGCTGCGACACTCTTGGACAAATAAATGTCTATGATCGTTCGTGAATTAACATTGATATTCTACCGAAACCAACAAATATCCTCTATTTACTTAAACGGTACATGTAACGAAGTGTATATACATGCTGATGGACGCCTGCTATTATTCACTACTACATTCATCTGAAGCAAATCGACATTTCGGTTTGTTTTTATTTGTTCATGAATCAAACTAAAATACAATTATGTTCGTGTGTGTACTTGACATTTGTGTAAATATATTTACACAATATATTAATACATATATGTCAATATGTGTGTGTTTCTGTATTATAAATACAACAATCTACTTTTTTTCATTTAATTTTAGGACTAACATCATCCTATAATTGCTCATGTGTAAAATTCAATTTGAGTATTCGCCTAGAAATGGTGAATAACTTAATCCAAGTGATGAGTTTGCGGTGTGTATTGTAGTGATGATATAGTGGGTGTGATTGTGGTAATGGAATCGCGAATGTGATTGTGCTGATGATACGGATGGTATGATTGTGTTAATGATATGATGGATGCGATTGTGCTGATGATACGGATGGTATGATTGTGTTAATGAGATGATGGATCTGATTGCGATGATGATACGGGTGGTATGATTGTGTTAATGAGATGATGGATGTGATTGCGATGATGATACGGATGGTATGATTGTTTTAATGAGATGATGGATGTGATTGCGATGATGATACGGGTGGTATGATTGTGTTAATGAGATGATGGATGTGATTGTGCTGATGATACGGATGGTATGATTGTGCTAGTGAGATGATGGATGTGATTGTGATGATGATACGGATGGTATGATTGTGTTAATGAGATGATGGATGTGATTGCGATGATGATACGGATGGTATGATTGTGTTAATGAGATGATGGAAGTGATTGTGCTGATGATACGGATGGTATGATTGTGTTAATGAGATGATGGATGCGATTGCGATGATGATACAGATGATGTAAATGTATTGATGAGGTGGGTGGGTTTGATTGTGGTAATGATAGTGTGCATGTGATTGTGATGATGAGTTGGTGGATGTGATTGCAGTGATTGGGTAGTGGATGGGATTGATGTTACTATATTGTGGATCTGATAGTGGTAAAGAGGTGGCTGATGTGATTGTGGTGATTAGCTTGTCGATGATATTGTGGTAAATAGTTGGTGGATGTCAGCGTGATGATGAGGTAATACGTGGGATTGTGGTGATAAGACAGTAGACGTGAATGTGAAGAGGAGGCCATGCGCCAAGATAATACAGTTTACACCATGTGTCTATTACATGTAAACATAACTTTGATGGTGTACCATATGTAATATAGATAGACAAACCAATATCCCGTATCACATGTCGCTATGCCACAAGCGTAGTAACATGGTATATCGAATATACAGTAGGAACATAAGCTGTTATATTGGTGTCCCAATATTTAGGGACACGAGATAATTCAACTTACAAATGTGTCCCAATATTAAAGGGCTAAAAAATAATTAGTTTTTCAAAAAATTAGGGATGTTACAATATTAAGGGTGTCCCAATACTTACAGTCATTAGGTTAATGGTGATGGTAATGATCGTAATAATCTGGTGAACACAATGATCGTGTATATAGGTTGTTGTTTGCAGTTGAGAACAATGTTTTACGTGTAGATACAGTATATTGGACAATACTTATTCTGACATTGTTGATATTCAACTTTGATTCATTTTTGTAATAAAAATCTACCTAACAGCGAATAAAATGTAAACCTTTTAACAGTCAGTCAGTACAAAGGTAAATTCACACAGATAACAACGGTCTTAGATGTAATGTATTAGGTGATAAAGACAGCTTATAAAGTCGATAACGTACGATAATTAAATATTATTTCAATCAGAATGCAGAAGGCAGGAACATAGATGTCTAGACGATATATATATATTTAAAAAAAAGTAAGTGGTTTTAATTTAAATACAGGTTTTGATCATATCCTAACAGGAAACGTGTTTATTGATTATAATGTTAATTTGTTTACAGAATTACTCATTAAAATGCGTGCGTTTTTAACTGTTAAATGGTCGTGCTAATTTATTATTATCTTACCTGAACAGCCTCCCCAAATTTGTTCTTAGAGTTATTGGACCTTAAACATTTCAGAAATAATACTATAGTGCACAATTCCTTTACGGGCTATTTCTCTGCAACTTCTGGCCAGAATAAAATGACACGTTATGTGATGCTTCAATATACAAAGGAAGTGTGCACATTACCAGAAAGTTCTGTTTCGGTGATTTTTCTTCGAGTTATGGGACATTGGTTGCTGAAATTAGTATGTATTGCCTAATTCTGGTCTGGACAGTTTCACGGCAACTACTAGCTAGACTTCAATGAAACTTTATGGGAAGCTTCATTACTTATACAGGGTGTGCACACTAGTAGGACATCCCGCTTCGGTGACTTTTCTTGGATTTATTGCTCTTTGAAGATTGCTGAAATTAGTATTTGGTGCACAATTCTTGTCCAGGCCGTTTCTCAGCTACTACTTAATAATATGTTGTATGAAATTCAGTGATACTTGTTTGTATGGTGTCCAGCTCTTATTTAGTTTTACAGCATTTTTGGGCCTGCAGTTCTAGTGGTTTTTAGTTGTTTTTATATCTCTGTACTTTTGATTGCATTTCCATTACTTGTCAAAACATATTGTGGAGCATCCATCAGTCCACTGATATCCTTGTTGTAAATCTTAAGTGTTGTCCTAATACAATCACTGTAAGCCATTTTAAATATTACAAAAATACACGCTCCTTAGTCGAATAAATTCCTTGATATGATTTTGATTCGTTAAAATCATTTTGATTAGAAAACAAATGTGGCCACTTAATATATACCTTCTAGTCATATTTATCTTGCTCGATTACATGACTTCTCAAAACTGTTCATGCTTAAAACAAATGATTCGCCAAAACCATTGTTACAGTACCCACGCGGGGAGCGCAGTTAGTGAAAATACCCATTTGAAATGTTCCTTTGTGAAACCCGTTCAAAGCCTAATATTTAAGTTAAAGCCCCAGTCACACTGTCACAATTTTGGCTACGATAAACCACGATTGATCGTGGATAAATCTTGATGAGTCGGTATGCACAGTGTCCTGATTGTGTCTTCCTACGTATACCTTTATTTTTTGTAGGACGAGACTACGAATATCAACGACACTTGTAGGTTTCTGCAACCGAGTCACCACGGTATAACCAAGATACGATGTGACCTATTACAGTTTTAATATGCTAGTGTCAGGTAAACGCTACGGTATCAGACGGATAAGGCGATTGTTTAAATTTCTCTTACGTTTATAGTAAGATGCATCTGGATAAACCTATGATCAACCACTAATTATCACGCTTCAGTACTCTTTAAGGCGATTAGGATATTACGATGCCTCTTGCATAATTGTGACACCAACGTAGAGTATCGAAGTGAATGCGTAATAACATCGCGATTTACCGAACAGGAAACGCGACCCAATCGTTGCGTTTTCGTGGTCCATTGTGTATATTCGTGAGTAGTCATGATAGTTGTCGCTAAAGATCCTACTGTAATCGTAACTAAACCGTGGGGAAAGCGTAGATCCATAACATGTACGTAGCAATACGTACCTTAAAGTACTGCAGTCTTGTAATATACATAAAATCAGTATCGATTAATCACGATTAAACACGAAATACTATGAATGCCTCTACGATGGCTGTACGATTAAGCCAAATTGAGGTACGACGGCACTAGGATTGTCCTACGTTTTGGAAAAGTCGTGGCGGGGCTACAATAAGCCACGAATGTTTTGAGCACGTTCAAAACTGTCGTAGCGCTTCCCGATCGATACAAATCCTCCAAGATTCTTAAAGTGTTACACAGAATGCAGTTTGTACATGTTTGTACATGTATGTGTTCCCGTTATAACATGCTTCACCAAGATTGTGTAAACCGTGGGCAATCGTTGCAAAAATTGTGACAGTTTGACCGGAGCTTTACCGTAATGTTCCTTGCGTGACACTTTACAACAGTCCATTTAGAACAATATTCTGTCTGAAATAAATAAGTTCATTTAATTTCCTTCAAATCGAGTTAAATGCTGATAACAGCTATCAGGGCAGCCAAGCGGTTATTACATGTACATTCAGCGTGTTTTTTTCACCATTTTGTGGGACGGTACCGTTACCGGTCAAATTGAGGAAATTAGCGTCATTTTCAACCAAATTGAAAAAAGTATCACTTTTAAAAACAACTGCTAGACAGAATGTAAAGGCAATTGTTACAAAAAAAACATTAAGTATGAAAGAACTTGTTTCTTTTTTTCTTGTATGGTTTATTGTTTTAAAAAGGGAAATTGAAATAAAAACTACTGGTACACTGTAGCTACCGTTCCTATTTTGCTTCGCGACTGTTTACTTCAATTTCTTAATAGCAGTTCATGTTGTTAATAAATTAACTACCGCTGTACGATGCTAGACTGAAACCACTGGTTGTTCAAACCCTCTGATTGTTCCTTCCGCGAGTTTTTTTTTCGGCGTAGCTATCAAACCCAACGATGGGCATTTCCATTCGACTATTAGAACAGTTGCCAGCCGCATGTTTAAATTGTGTCGTTAGGTTCTCTTTTTAAACAGCCGACCGCTTTTTACACAAAGTAGTCTATGACCATGTGTTTGCGTAGCCATATCCTCATTTCGTATATTGACTGAGATACAGGTGTTGCTCTGTAAAATACTGGTTCACCCCGGTCTTTATCCTGATAATGCTGTTTCAGAAAATAATACAGGCTTCAGCGGAAGAGCAGATAGTAGGTTACGTCAGTTTATGTATATTTATATTTTTTTATATTTACCCCATGCATTCGTTTTCGAGAACGATATGAATAACGCGATCCATTATTTATTTACAGGTATTCTAACTTTAGAAGAAATTCGTCAGATAAACGTATACATATATACATTATTACAAAACATCACCCAAAACAGCGGAAAACTGTATAATTTAATCAGTTAAAAAGTATGAAAGCATTTTTTTAATATCAAACTTGTGTGAACAAAGCTCCATCATCGACAGTGAAAATGGAGTCTTGCTTGTTTAAGTAGCATACGTATATTTCTAAAAAAAATGGATTTTTTTCCAAGCTTTCTGCACCCAATTGCATAATGGCTTGCTACACATAAATTGCAAGAAGATAATGTCATTCTTAACCTGGATAATGATCGAGCTTGCATTTGTATCATGCCCATTAGCAGCTCAATAGTCTCTATGTACCTGTCTTTCTTCCCCTTTATGTGTAAATGTATTATTCTGTCTATGTCTCTGTCTTTCTGCCTGCCAGTCTGCCTGTCTTCAAGCCAGTCTGCCTGCCTGTCTGTCTGCTTGTCTGCCAGCCTGTCTGCCTGTATGCCTGTCTGCCTGCCTGCTGCCTGTATGTATTCTATCGGAAATCGTATTGAGAAAACCTCAGGGGCGGCATGCAACTTCCGCGTTTGCAGGTCAGAATGTATCTTACATGCACTCCCAATAATAATTACCGCAATTAATTATATTGTTATGTGTGAATTGTTAATTATCAGAACCTTCTATATTGTGTTCCCCCAAAAGGCTTGAACAGTTTATGAACGAATATAAATACAACACAGCTTTTCTAACAATCAGATTTTATGATTCAACTTATTTGTAAATATAAATACCAATTGCATACTAACTCCCACATGTCAGGATGTAACCAATAATCATATGTCTATCCATAAATATGTGAATATATTTTACAATAAAATTATAAATGTGTACTTAAGGGAATACCAAGGTGAACTGTAATAACTATTAAAAATCATATTCAGTTAACTCTGTAACTACTAAGTTTGCCCATTATTTTATCTCTTTGAACACCAGACTTCCGGACTAGCAGACCAACTTCAGCAAATTTACTACGGCCCCTTTAATTACTATCGGACGAAGCTCAGTAGAAAAACCAGACAAACTTCAGCAAACTAACATTTTTTGCATTTTACGGACAGTCTTGAGACCTGTATACAGTTCTCTACATACTGTCTATCCTGGTATTAGACTTATTTAGTTGTACAGTATCTCATATAATAAAGCACAGTAGATCAAAGAAGCTCCATTAGATAGTGCATCTTATTACCGTAAAATAAATGCAAGATCCCACATTGTTAGCATGCTTGTACCAAAATTGATATTCGAATATTCGAATAATAAAGTATTCGAATATTCCATCTTTCTATCGTTGGATGCAGTAATTATTATTATTATTATTATTATTAAGATTATTGTTATTATTATTATTAGTAGTAGTAGTAGCAGTAGTAGTAGCAGTAGTAGTAGCAGTAGTATTAGTATTAGTATTAGTTTTAGTTTTAGTATTAGTATTAGCATTAGTATTAGTATTAGTATTATTATTATTATTAGTAGTAGTAATTTTATGGTAATGTTAAAAAGACAATAATTTGTAAAAGACAGTTACTACAAACTTAAGGCTAGAAAACCGCGGCCAATACATGGACACAGCGCTTGATATGAGGCCTATATGTTTTATAATATTTGAGAAATACTTAGCCCACGATTAATCTCATGCTTTGTTGGCAAATGTGCTGCCTGTTCCCACGACTTTCAATACGTATTTAGAGTACCACAGACCGTCAGATATACCCAGGGGCGCGTGCACATGTATGCTGTAACGCCAAATATCATCCACAAGACGCTTTGTTGGATAATATTTTTCACAAATAATATTGTTCACACATCTGAGCAATATATTTTACCTGAGCCAGCATTATCAGCATACAGTGTTCACGACAGACATCACTCGCTTGCCATGTGTTAATAAACATGTTTTTATGATTGTCGCTTTAAGCGAATCAATTATCGATGAGATGTTGTTGTTGTTCTAAGATGGTGAAGATACATTGCTGCTCCATTAATTTCGCATGCATTTGTGTACTTGTAGATATAGCTGAGTGTGGTTAAAATTGCAATGATTTTTATAACATAATTCTTTTGAATTTGAAGTGTTCGATGCAATCATCACCGTCGTGGGAACCGTTAATGAGCATCGTTGTAAAAACACTATATACGGAATATTATGCTAGTCAGTTGTTCCAAGAGTATGTATTAGTCGAGTGGCTTGTGTGATGACGTATCACACGAGAGGCGGAGCCTCGAGTGTGATACGAAATAACGCAAGCCACGAGACTAATACATACTCTTGGAACAATTGACTAGCGTAATATTCCTTTTATTATATACCACGATAAACTTCAAATGTGCATTTACCGTATTTTATTTTGATTATAAACTACAATAATGACTAATAATTGTAGGTATAGATTATATTTGTTTACACAACTAATGATGACGTCATTAAAAAAGTAGTCCGGCTAGTATGGTAATACGGGATCGGAAAAATAGCGAGTAGCATAATACGGGATTTTGTTTCTGACGACATGTATTTCACCGATTGATACAGCATGTATTTTGGTAAGATTTTAAACAGGTATATAATAAAGCTATTTATTATATGTTGGAACAGTGAAAATACAAGATTTTGTATTTTCGCTGCAGTGAAAAGATAAGAAAACAATATATATAGTAATGATTAAATCAGGGAATGTATAATAATGTATTATAATGAAAAAAGATTGCACTCGATCTGATATATAAATCTATGTATAATATTGGTCTTGTTTATTTTGTCATTTTCATGTTTACATGTTGACGTCATAAATGAGATATTTTTATTAGCACAGTTTACTATCTAATTCTTACCAAGCACGATAGCGTAGTTGGTTAATTTTGGTAAATACTTGGCATTATTTCCCACAATTTTATGAGTGACAAGTTTGGAATCCTTTATGACATCAGAATACACATACACAAACTTATGACGTGTATCACGTGTCTATTTGTGTATATTTATTGTCGTTCCGATTTACTGTTGTTCGTGGTTTAATTCCTACGCATCGGAACTCCAAACAGTTGGTCATTACCGCAATAACCAACAGTTACCCGTCAATTATTTCTTAAATATACTCTATATCTTCATGCCTTGTACATAGTAAGGAAGGTAGCATATACAAACGTTAATGTTCTTCTGGTTTAGTAGAGAAGTGCTGTTTGAATAAAGCACCGTGAATTATAATGAATATGTTTGACTGATTTTTGTATGGGCCACTCCCAAAGTGTGTCAGCGTTCTTTTTGTTCATGCATATTTGTTTCAAGTACCCGTCCAGCATATGCTTAAGACAATCTAATAATGACAATATACTTTAATCGGACATGTTTGCAGGTATCTGATATATAACTTAATAGTTCGCTAAATTTTGCATACAAATCCTGAAACCACACCAAAACCCATATTTTCATATATTATATGATCGTAATTTAATGATGACATCATTGCACATTTCTTAAAATCTTGTCGTGCGAATACCAATTTTTTCAATTGAGCGTTCGAAATAAGCATGACACCATGTATAACAGGAACATAATTATATGAAGTGTTAAACAAAACAATTAGTTTAAATTTGAATTGTAATCAATATGTAAACGGTTATTGAGCGGATTATGTAATATATTGTACCAATTTGTTTCAGGTCATGTTCGTCCAATTTGCACTTGTGATTTGCCTACCAGGTAACTTCTCATATATATACAACTCCCCGTGATACAAACAACAATACAATGCATTGCAAACTCCTCGCTGCAGTTAATTCCGCTATCGGTTAACAGTAACCGCTGCCGTCATAAGTATAAAAAACAACCTTTATGATCTGAAAGGAATATGTATTTGTATGTTTTTGTATCGTTTGATTTTTCAATGCAACTCAGTGCATTTTTCTTCATTAATGGACTTAAAAAATATCATGTTCAGTCAACAATGAAACTGAAAAGAAAACAAAATATAATTTAACTCCAAAATAATAACTAGAAATGTGAATCGATCATAATCACGCGGATTGGTATGACGGCAGGGATTTGAGTAGAACTATGCTCGGAACCGGTCAAATGCTGATTGGATTGAGGTCGATAACGTATCTGTCAGTTGTATATATCGTAAGTTCATATTGTATATATGACTTGGTATAGCTTTTGGCCGTGTTGAAGTGGGTGTAATGAAAGTACACATGTCCTTTTCTTTTGAATGTCAATCATATACAGACATGTCAATCCTTTTCATCAGCGAGAATGTGAATAAGTCAATAACAATAGCAGAGTGTTCCAAGATATTTCAAGCTTGTTATCTTGTTGATCAATTTTTTGGAAAATACTACTCCGTTTCCTATACAGGTCACGGAGCTACTTTCAATGTTATAAATGACGTTGACAAAACTCGTGGAACACACAGATGTTGTGAGCCGAATGTGTTACTGCGAAAATACCGTCAATAGTCAGCAGCACCTCGGATATAGATGTTCCTTTACAGACCAGAAGCACAGGTGTTTACCTTATATTAGGCTATACGTGTTGCATCCGCAGTTTTATATAAATACATTTAATACACACACATGAACATGAAGTGGTACACGTTCATTTATATATCCCTAACGTCTATGTATGCACGACATTTGTTGTACAGGCCGATGTTGAAACAACAAATGTATAACTATATGTATTGGTAATTTAATGTTAAAACTAAATATAAATTGTATAATCCAAATTATATGTGGAAAAAGCAGCTTTTTGAAAAAGCGCTGAAATCAATTCTTCTTTAACATTTTAATTCAGAGAAAAACATCAAAGCGATTTTTGTCTAACGTGACCTGATATGCGATTTCGTTTATTTATAGTGGTTTGTTTTTTACAAACATGCTAGATTATAATAACGCTTTAACAATTACATTGTATTCGAACACAACATCAGTGTAAAGTTATTAGTCTTACATAATATTACACAAACTAGATAACCTTACAATTTTACATGAAGATACATGACGAATTTGGCCATGTACATATATGGTTTTGCTGTATTACTAAATGATGCCAACACAATAACTTGTCAATGTGCTGTAGTGTGCCAACATAATACTTTTATAATTAATGTATAGCTGTGTATAGAGTATACTTGCTTCTAGATATATTTAATTCTGGTGCGCCTTTGTACCAATGCATGGTTTAGCGCCGTTTAATGTATATATCTAGATTAGATTATGCACAGTTATAGTTTTAACTATTGTTCCTCATGGACTGCAAAACGACTTATGGAAAATGTTAATCCGCCAAATTTGACTGTTTAACTGCTATATTTATATATTTACACTGTATCACTATTTGTATTAACCTCAACGGGAGTGAGGATACCTACATATTTCCAATATAATGAACTCAGCTGAAATAATCACTGATAATTTTGATTAGTACTTCCGTCCATAGTAAAGTCCCTTGCATTCTGGGCCCTTATCCACAAAGCCTTTTTGTGAAAACTTAAGTAATTTTATCAAACGCATAGAGGTCTTTAATTATATAACTATTACAGGAATTTAAAGTTGATGTTGTCTTAAATTGGTGTCTTCTGGCAAAAAATCAATACATGTTTCTTTCTTTACTATATGTAAAATAGTTGTATTGATTTTCACTAGGAAAATTTTTGTCATAAAGTTTTAATTAAATATAACTAAATTTGCCTTAGCTGCTTTGTGGATATGACCTCACGTCTAATCATCTTGATTTAGCTGTCACTTGCTGGCAATGTCGAATTTCAATTGATGTCTGCATCCCGTATTCAAGAATGTTGTCTCCAATAATACTTTCGAACCTACCTAGTAATAATCCTTATTGCATAATTAAATGGTTGTAATTGATACGTGGTTGCAATTAAACTGGTAACACGATTCAAATTATATATGTATTACAGACCAAGTCGAAATTATGAATTCTACGTCTGGTCATATCCAGAATATACTCTTGCTGCCGCAGGTAAGGAATGCGCTCTTAAATCTATTCACATTTTTGTACTCGAGCTATATACAAACACTGATCGTTCTTCTGACAGTTTACATTGCATTGCTCGTTTATGGAATCGACAATAGTCCGTAATTATAGAAAACATAACGCATTACGTCCTTATAAACATAACAGTATACAATTATTCTTACTAAAAAACTAGTTTTTCTTTGAACTTGTATTTTAAATGCATTGCAAGTCAAATTAAAAGGCATTTCATGATACATGTGAAATGGCTTTATACATCGATATAATTAGTTTGCAATTAAACAAAAACCGCGCACTAAATCAAAACAGATGTATAATTTTAATAAAACAATAAGGTATTATGTGTAAAATAAAGAGTTACTCAGTTTGAACATTAAAATATATCACTAATTTAACAAACTGACAAACATTTAATCAAATTTCGGGGCTCAGTATCGATACTCTTGCTGAAATAGTTGATATATTTTATTTGTTCTAAGCTAATGCAGCTGTTTTTTTGTACTGGATGATTTAGTATTTTCATGCACTAAATTGTTTTTGGTGTTGTTTTTTTGAAGTTGTTTTCGTTTTAGTAAATTCCGCTCCAGTTTAATTGCATCAAGTAACATTTTACTGTTACAAAAACGTAAAGTGAAGAAAGGACACATATATTGCTTACACTAATATAAATATTTGGTACAAATTTTTATCACTAAAACTGCAGAAAAAAAGACATGTCATTGAGTTAAAGTTTTCTTCTTTATGGTATAATTGATTTCAGAACTGCATCAACCGCGTAATTTAAATATTAATACCGTGGGTGCTTTATGAAATATGACATTGTTTTTTTAATTTTACAGTTACGATATGAGTTTTCTTTTAAATACGTCTACATTGTTAAAAGAATTCGACAATAAATTTAACACCGACAGCTGTGTTCGAGTCCAACAACAACAACAACTACAACAACTACTACTACTACTACTTCTTCTACTACTGCTATTGCTACTACTACTACTTCTACATGTACTACTACTATTACGTGTGCTACTACTATTGCGTGTACTACTACTACTACTACTACTACTACTACTACTACCACTACTATTACAACTACTACCTTTACTACTACTACTTCTACTACTACTACTAATACTACTAATACTACTTCTACTACTACTACTACGACTACTACTACTACTACTACTACTACTACTACTACTACTACTACTACTACTACTTCTACTACATATATAAATAATATTAATACCGTTCATGAAATTCACGTATACGTATTGTCAGTGAAATACTTGTTTTATAATGTTAGATAACGGACGACACCTCTCCAAATATCACTTAAGAGAGGCATGTGTTTCGATATTTCAAACTGGTCATTTGTCGTTTCATATAAAAAATATAGGGCTAAACAGGATATATCATGATGTAATATAAATAATAGTATTCGAAAGTGGCAATTTCAACAGTTTACACCTACGAACACCTAAACATCATAAAGGACTTAATTTAACAAATGTGTATACTATTTAATTTTGAAAACAATTGTTTTTAATAATGGACAATATTTAATAGTTGTTGTGTTATTCAGTTAGTATTATCTATTTATTGCTTCTTAATTATTGTTTAATGGATTCATAATGTGTTTTCATTATAAATTCTGCAGTTTGTTACTGTTATTTATAATATTTTGCTTTTAAAACAGTCAATTTTAGTAAATTTGTATCAATTATGATCCTGCACGCTATTTATTATGTTTTATTGAGTTTAATATAAACATGTACTTTTAGTATGGCTGTATAGTGAAACTTATGTAACTATTGTGTATTGTTTATTCTATGTGAAAAAAAGTATATTCATACGTGATGGAAAATATTAAAGTCGAAACGCGTAGTGAATTAGAGTTTGTCCTTTTTTCTTCATTTATATACTAACAAAGTAGTGATATAATATCACCCATACCGATCTTTTCCTTTCACCATTTTTACGGACATGTTTTCGATTTGGAACACGTGTTTTGAATGCACCAAATCGACATGTATTTGAATACAATACATGTGATGTTTAACATGATCCACGTGGCTAACCTGCTACGAGTCGGAAATGTAGAACTTTGTATTATTTACTTGTTTAATAATAGGAATGAAATGTGAAGGATATCGATATTTAAACACAAAGTGATATATTCACAAAGACTATGGCTACACGGCATAATTATGTGTTAAAACTTCATTTTAGCAGGAGACACAAGTAATGGAGCGAAATGCAGATAAAGCAATTATACAAAATACAAAAACAAATCAAAGGCACTTTGCTGTAAAAAATCGCTGAGGTATCAAAAGTAATTAAGTTATTTCACCCAGGTAGGTTAGCCTATCAAATATTACTGAATATCGTACAATATTTCTAAAGAAAAAATGTATGACACTAAAATTACACCATAAAACTATAATGAAACAGTAAACACCAATAAATCTGTGAAAACAAAAAACTGAACAGTTCTGAAAATATGCTTACTTCCCATTAAAATTGAAATTTTTAAGAACAGTTATGTTTGGACAAGAATAAAAGTGACAGAAACCGTTGAGCTAAGCCCCTATCTCACAGAAGCCCCTATCCCACTGGGTTTGACAGTTTGCAACAAATTGCGAATGACATTCGCTAAAATGTCCCCAAACTGTATCGGTGTTTTGCAATATCTTCGCCGGTGTCGCATGACAATCATGTTTGTGTCGCATACATTTTCCAAATGTTCAAATAATTATTGCAACACACTATATATAAATATTGTCCCCAAGTCATCGCAAATGTCGTGAATCATTCGCAAACTATTCTCCAAACCAAATTATTCTTCAAACCAAATTTGCGAACCAAATGTTCTGTCTAGGTCTCTTTCGGCCTCTATTCTTAGTAACTGATTCTGTCTTCTTGACCGCTGCTGCTGCAAGCAAACTAACAGCAGCTGTAAGCATGCACTCTTGATCATTGTCTGGGAGAGTTGATTGTTCCATGAGCGTCATAAAGTTATAAAAATATTGGAGATTGGAGCTTGGATATTCGAATTTCCAATATACATGTAGAACAATATATTGGAGATTCGAATATCCAATCTCCATGCACAGAGGTAGATTGGATATTCGAATTATAACATACAAAATACTCATTAGTAGAGAAAGTCAAGCCTATAATGCAAACCAGAGACAACATAGTCGCTAGGAATAATATAGACATGCAATTTCAAATCTCCAATGTACCTGAAAAATGTATGTTGGGCATCCAATCTCCAATGTACATGTAGAAAGGTATATTGGATATTCTAATTATTGCATTTCAATTGACCACTAATAGACAAAACTGTGTACCTATGGCAAAACTGAGAGCTGCAATAACTGACATTATGTTCATCGCAAATTTCTCGCCCGCTTATGCCCGCGGCCGTCGATGCCTACTGGCCAGTGTGTGACCTTTTTATTTCGCCATGCCGACAAATGTCACAATTTCCCGATCTGCAGGCAGATTGGACATTAGGAGTGTTATATTAGAATATCCAGTCTTCAATTGTCCCCAAAATGTATATTGAAGTTAAACAATTGTTTATTCGAAATCGTATATTTAGGTTACCATATTCAATGTCTGATCCACGACCGTGTCCCTGCAATCGTCAGACTTATTTGAGTTTAAAAAGCGAACATTGGGGATCGGACTTGTGCTGACCCTTTCAAACGACACCTCGTTCAGCCCGATCATATCCCGGGGGCGAATGTTCCCCGATACGGGTCCGATAAGTACTTCCCCGGGCCTGGACGCTAGCACACTAATGGCTCGCCAAAAATGCCCGGTTACAACGGTCGGCATTTGCATGCAGAGTGTTCGAGTTAATGACAGTGGAATATTCGAATCTCAAATCTCCAATATCTAAAAATGGCGAAGATTGGAACTTCAAATTTGTTATTTTCCTAATATCCAACATCCAAACAAAATGTATAATGGAGATTTAGAATTGTAGATTCAAATGTCCAATCTCCAATATCCAAAATTATGTATATTGTAGATTCAAAATTGTTTATTCTAAATCATACATTTAGGGAACAAAGTCAATGTCTGATCCACTACCGTGTCTTTGCAACCGTCAATTACCGGCAGAGTGTTCGAGTAAATGACAGTGATACATTCGAATCTCCAATCTCCAATATCAAAACATGATGTACAATGGAGAATCGACATTATTATTCTGAATCTCCAATATCAAAAGGAAATGTATATTGGAAATTCAAAATTGTAAATGTGAATGTCCAATCTCCAATATCTAAAAAAAATCATGTGTATTTTAGATTCAAACTTTTGTATTTAAAATGGTTTATTTAGAGTAAGAAAGTCAATGTCTTATCCACGATCGTGTCTCTACAAACGTCTGACTGATCTAAGGGTACCAAGCGAACATTGGGGATCGGACTGACGCTGACCTTTCAAACGGCACCTCGTTGAAGAGATGCATTACAATGCATAAAAACGGCTAATTGTTACTGGTAGCAAATCGCCACCACTGTCCGTAGTTCGCGCTAGGCCTCTCGCAGTAAGCCGAGTTCTCGGGCACGGGGCAGCAGAGGACAATGGGCGGTGTCAGCCCCGCTGTTGAGCTAGATACACTAACGTCATGTATGTAATCGTGGTCTGGCGGTGTTCTAAGGAAGACTACTCGTACGTACCGGGTACCCGGGATGTCGGTCCGGCTGAAGAGGTAAACTGTTATATGCAAACACGGCTAAGTGATACTGGTAGTGAATAGCCACTGGGATGTGTTAGTCCCGCTGAGGAGACGATCAACTATGCATAACAACGACAAAGTGTTACCGGTAGTAAATCGCCACCACGAAGCCGAACGTCTTTCTTTGAGTAAGTAATTCTGAATCTGCAATATATATTTTCTGGATATTGGATATTGGAAATTTGAATTTACAATTCCGAATATCCAATCTACATATTGTTTGAATATTGGATATTGGACATTCGAACTGCCCATTTCGAATCTCCAATCTACATTTGTTGGGATATTGCATATTGGACATTCGAATGTCCGATTCCCAATCTCCAATCTATATGTATTTGGGATCTTGGATATTGGACATTCGAATAGCCGATTCCGAATCTCCAATATACATTTTGTTTTCGAAATTGGAGATTGGGCATTCGAATTTTTAGTTCTGAATGTCAAATCTACATTTGTTGAGGGTATTGGATGTTGCACATTCAAATATACCATTGGCATTTACTCGAACACTGGGGCCCGTATCTCCCCCGCGCGGGCTACGATCGGGCTGAATGAGGTGCTGTTTAAAAGGTCAGCGCCAGTGTCAGTCCCGCTGAAGAGATGCACTACAATGCATAAAAACGGCGGTATTATTGGTAGAAAATCGCCAGCACTGTCCGTCATTCGCGCTAGGCCTCGTGCAGCCAGTCGAACACTCTGGGACGGGGCTGCGGTTAGACATTTGGGGATGTCAGTCTCGCTGTAGAGATATATATACTAACGTCTTGAATGGGATCGTGGTCCGGCAGTGGTCTACGGGGGACTACTCGTACGTGCCGAGTATCCGTGGTGTCGGTCCCGCTGAAGACTTAAACTGTTATATGCAAAAACGGGTAAGTGTTACTGGTAGTGTATCGCCACTGGGGGTGTCAGTCCCGCTGAGGAGATGATCTACTATGCATACAAACGAAAATGTGTTACCGGTAGTAAATCGCCACCTCCGAGCCGAACGTCGTTATTTGAATAAGTAATTCTGAATCTGCACTATAGATTTCTTTGGATATTCGAAATTCGAATTTAAAATTCCAAATCTCAAATCTACATTTGTTTTGGACATTGGAAGTTGGACATCTGAATTGGCAATTCCGAATCTCCAATCTACATTTATTGTGGATACTGGATATTGGACATTCGCATTTCCTGATTCCGAATCTCAAATCTACTTTTTTTTGGATATTCGATATTGGACATTCGAATTTCTTATTCCGAATCTCCAATCTATATTTAGTTTGGATATTTAATATTGGACATTCAAATTTGGGATTCTGAATCCACAATCTACATTTTTTTAGAGATTGGAGATTGGACATTCGAATTTCCAGTTCTGAATCTCCAATCTACATGTCTGTGGGATATTGGATATTGGACATTCGAATATACCAATAGCATTCACTCGAACACTTGGGCCCGTATCTCCGCCGCGCGGGCTACGATCGGGCTGAATGAGGTGCCGTTTGAAAGGTCAGTGCCACTGTCAGTCCCGCTGAAGAGATGCACTATAATGCATGCAAACGGCAGTTTTACTGGTAGAAAATCGCCGTTCTTTGAATAAGTAATTCTGAATATGCACTATACATTTTTGTGGATATTTAAAATTCGAATTAACAATTCCGAATCTCCAATCTATATTTGGTTTGGACATTGGATTTTCGAATTGCCGATTTCGAATCTCCAATCTTCATTTTTGGGGATATTGGATATTGGACATTCGAATTTCCGATTCCGAATCTCCAATCAACATCTATTTTGGATATTAGATATTGGACATTCGAATTTCCGATTCCGAAATCTCCAAACTACATTGTGTTTTGGAGATCGGAGATTAGACATCCAAATTTCCAGTTCTGAATCTCCAATCTACATGACTGGGGGTTATTGGATATATGACATTCGAATATACCATTGGCATTTGCTCGAACACTTCGGCCCGTATCTCCGCCGCGCGGGCTACGATCTGTCTGAACGAGGTGCCGTTCGAAAGGTCTGCGCCAGTGTGGTACGGTTTCAGTCCAGCTGCAGAGATGCACTACAATGCATAAACACGGCGGTGTTACTGGTATAGAATCTCCTGCACTGTCCGTCATTCGAGCTAGGCCTCTCGCAGCCAGCCTAGCTCTCGGGCACGGGGCTGCGGGAGGACACTGGGATGAGTGTCAGTCCCACTGTGGAGATAGATACACTAACGTCATGAATGGGATCGTTGTCTGGCAATGGTCTCAGGGAAACCACTCGTACATACCGGGTACCCGGGGTGTCTGTCCCGCTGAGAGGTAAACTGATTTATGCAAAAACGGCTAAGTGCTACTGGTAGTGTATCGCCACTGGGCGGGGGTTTGTCAGTCCCGCTGAGGAGATGATCTACTATGCATAAACACTACAAAGTGTTACTGGTAGTAAATCGCCACCACCAAGTCGATTGTCGTTCTTTGAATCTGCACTATACATATTTTTGAATATTGGAAACTCGAATTTAAAATTCCGAATCTCCAATCTACATTTGTATTGGATATTGGAAATTGGACATTCGAATTGCCGATTCCGAATCTCCAATCTACATTTTTTGGATATTGGATTTTGGACATTCGACTTTCCAGTTCTGAATCTCCAATCTACATATGTTTTGGATATTGGATATTCGAATTTCCTGTTCTGAATCTCCAATCTACGTGTTTTGGATATTCGAGATTGGACACTCGACTTTTCAGTTCTGAATATCCCATCTACATTTTGGGGGGATTTTGGGTATTGGAGATTTGAATATACCATTAGCGTTTATTCGAACAGTGCCAAGCAAAGTGTTGGCCAGAATCACCATGCATTTTTGCAAGCCATTAGTTTGCTCGCGTCCATCCCCGTTGAAGAAATTATTGGGCCCGTATCTCCGCGGTGCGGGCTACGATCGGGCTGAACGAGATGTCGTTTGAAAGGTCAGCGCATGTTCGATCCCCATTGTTCACTCGGTAGCCTCAGATCATTCCGAGACTTGGAGAGATATTACCGCGGATCAGACTTTGAATTTGCTACACACAATATACAATTCCTTGAATAAGCAATACTGAATCTCCAATATACAATTTTCAGATATTAGATATTTGAAATTCGATTTACAATTGCCAAATCTCCAGTTTACATTTTTGGGGATATTGTGTATTGGACATTCGAATGTCTAATTCCGAATCTCCAATATACATTTGTTTGGATATTGGAGGTTGGACATTCGAATGTCCAGTTCTGAATCTCCAATCTACATGTTTGGGCGATATTGGATATTTTATTCAATTATACCATTGGCATTTACTTGAATACTGCCAAGCAAAGTGTCGGCCGGAATCACCATGCATTTTTGCGAGCCATTATTTTTCTCGCGTCCAGAACCGTGGTAGAAATTCTTGGGCCCGTATCTCCGCCGCGCGGGCTACGATCGGGCTGAACGAGGTGCCGTTTGAAAGGTCAGCGCCAGTCCGATCCCACGTTTGCTTGGTAGCCTTTATAAGTCAGACGTTTGCAGAGACACGGTCGTGGATGAGACATTGACTTTCTTTCCAATATACATGTTTTTTAGATATTAAAGATTGGGTATTTAAATTAACATTTTATTGAATTTCCAGTATACATTTTATTTGGATATTGGAGATTCGAAATCATAAATCAGAATCTCGAATGTACAACATTTTTGGACATTGGAGATTAGAGATTCGAATGTACCACTGTCATTAACTCGAACAATCTGCCGGCAAATGCCGGCCGGTGTTATCGGGCTTGTTTACAAGCCATTAGTTTGCTCGCGTCCAGGTCCGGGGAAGAACTTCTCGGGCCCGTATCTTCGCCTATCAGGGTACGATCTGGCTGAACCAGGTGTCGTTAGAAAGGTCAGTGCAAGTCCGATCCCCAATGTTTGTTTTGCAGCCTCAGATCAGTCCGACGGTTGCAGAGACACGGTAGTGGATCAGACATTGACTTTGTTCCCCTAAATTTATGATTTTGAATAAACAATTTTGAATCTCCAATATATATATTTTTTGGATATTGGAGATTGGACATTTGAATCTACAATTCTAAATCGCCAATATACGTTTTGTTCGGATGTTGGATATTAGAAAAATAAAAATTTTGAAGTTCAAATCTTTACCATTTTTGGATATTGGAAATGTGAGAATCAAATATTCTACTGTCATTAACTCGAACACTCTGCATGCAAATGCCGACCGTTGTAACCGGGCAATTTTTGCAAGCCATTAGGTTGCTCGCGTCAAGTCCCGGGGAAGAATTTATCGGGCCCGTATCTTCGCCCCCCGGGCTATGATCGGACTGATCGAGGTGACCTTTGAAATGGTCAGCGCAAGTCCGATCCCCAATGTTCGCTTTTAAACCTCAGATAAATCTGACGATTGCAGGGATACGTTCGTGGATCAGACATTGAATATGGTAACCTAAATATACGATTTCGAATAAAAAAATTTTAAACTTCAATATAAATGTTGGGGACAATTGAAGACTGGATATTCTAATATAACACTCTTAATGTCCAATCTGCCTGCAGATCGGGAAATTGTGACATTTGTCGGCTTGGCGAAATGAACATTCTTGAGAAAAAGCAAGGCAAGACTCACTGAAAACTTACAATTCGCCTTTTTAAAAGAAATGCGATTATTTGGGATGACAGATGCGTCATATTTGCGTTGGTTATACGCATATTAAGCGGACAAGCATAACACGTTTGTATCGAAGAACGGTTTTTATCTCAATAGCACATGTTGTTTATGCTGATACAACGTGTTATGTAATAAATCAGTTACCGTCAGCATCAGTGGATTGCTTGTATAAGGACAGAAACCGTGTGGTATTTCTGATCCTAGAACTTCAAACGAAAGTGTCAAGTGGAAATTTCCAATATCTAAACACAATATACTGGTACCCAGCAATATTGTTAGCATTTCTCACTATGATAGGTAACTTTTTTATTGATATTAGTAGTACTTGTTATAATAACAGTAGGGACAGGCGTAGCCTAACCATTTACGGAGTCGGTAAATGCATGCAGGTTTTGTCAGGTTTTGTCAGCACCATGCGTTCATGTTTGTTTTTTATTTTAAGTTACTACTACCAAAAACACGCACGGGCATGTGATCAGATGCACATATGAAGACAAATGCTGAAGATTTGACAATTAAACATTTGTTTTGTTTTTTTACAGATACCAATGTTCAGATTTTAGTATTTTTTAAACGGAACAAAATAAACATCTTATGCAAACAACCATCTTTTATCAAGTTAAGTATGAACAATAATTGACCCAGTCGAAACTCGATCCTTGTAGATAACAAGCTGCGGATCAGACGTCTGTCAAGCCAGCTGTTGTATGTGTTTTTCTTTTGAAAAGCCTTAACAAAAGATTTGTAAATTGCCATGTTTGTTGTTACTGTTTTTTTTCTCAATGTCGTTTCATTCAAGATATTTGCAAAAAAGTATACGACACTTTTCCAAACGCACATTATCATCACTGTCATTACCACTACAATATTATCGTCATCAACACTATATCATTACCATCACCACCACTATGAAACCACCGTAATCAACACTCATCATCACCGTCACAACCACAATAATATTACCGTCATCAAAACTTGAATTGTTATCACAAACTATATTAAGCCGCACATCGTATACAAGTTTATGTTAATATCGATATCTCCATGCACCATACAGGGTATGAACATCCGAATGAGGTGTGTTATACTCTTAAACATCACATTCGATTCCTATTTCAGTTTTTGAAATAAAAAATGTAGTTCTACATGTAGTTTAATATACCTCCCGACTTGAATATTCCATAACTGTGCATGCTGGTATTTATATAATTGCACTTCATGTCTCAGTCTACGTATTATATAAGGACATGTACTTGTGTAAATTGCAGGTTACTTTCGAAATCAGAAACATAACACTTTTGCAAGCTGACGTCATTCTCTGAGACTATTTGAATCGTTGTTGTTGTTTTTTTTTATCACACACCATCAAAATATTGTAAATTACCTATGCTTATTTTATATGTTTTTTTTTGCATCATCATTCTTTCATATCAGCTACTGACAAAACAATACAGAATTAATTACATGTAACGCACAATGTAGTGTTTGCTTGAAATAAGAAGACATTTTATTTGTTTTCAAAAACAAAACTAGTCCTTAAACGTCAAATGTTATATATACCATATGTTTTCCATTAACAACTAAGAAACGACCCAGAGAACACATACATCACTAACCAACAAATGTTCAACAACAACAAGCACCACTTTGAAAAAAACAGATGAACCAAAAGAAACAACTGCATCGCAGGCGTTCAACGGTACGAAACATGATAAAAAGTCACACTATAAGAATAAAGTGACAGATTCTATCACAGTCAATACCTGAATTCAAAATGTGCACACGTACTTTGCTAGTGTTCCCTTTAGCATATGCAGACAATTCAAGTAGATCAATTTTATAGAAAAAAAAATCATATAATGTTCGACATTGTATAATGAAATGAAATTTCGTTATTGATATATCAATCATCAAGTAAATCCAACATTTCCTTAAACAAGTAAGATTAACAATTCGAAACCAAGGTCATGAAAGCTTTCTTAAACGATGAGATTTTAATATGAACTGGAAACAGTTATAATTTTGAATGCAATGTTATACCGTACATATAATTTTCAACTTTCCAAAATAGTTGTGCGTACGACGACACATCTAAACATATCATTTAAATGTGGCACAATGACTAAGTTTCAAATTATCCTTAGTTAACGCTTTCATTGAAATATATAATGTTATTTGTGATATAAACATTGCTACGTTCAAGCGGTGAACATAGTTAATTTTTTATATTATCACGGCAGTGAAAATAACAGAACGGGCTATCATTCTCTATAAAGTGGATACCATTGGTGAGTTACTTCCCTTGGTCATTGTATATTAATGAACAGTATTTACATATATTGTTTACAGAACACACAAAACAATTTGTCACACATATAATTAAGCCACACCGACGCAGAAGTAATATTAAAATTCTAAAATCAGAATGTATGAAGTCAGATTACACGAACTTGTGACGTTACTACGATTATCTAGAAATTGTAATCATTCGTTGTCCAAAGGCATAATCTAAAAAGATATTTCATAAATATCGTTGTATGATAAAATTGTATTTCACTCGTAGTCATAATATTACATAAGTACGCCCGTGGCTACGCCACTCCTGACCATAGTTTTGTATATGAACAATCGTGAAAGATCATTCACAGACATCAACATACATCCCCAATTTCTTAATACGATCAGATAACCAGAAGTCCATTATCATCAGCATCTCAGGTGTGGTGGTAATACTTCTTGCAGCTACGTTGTTTACGTACTTGTACAGCAAAAAGCCAGGCACACACAGGTTGTATAATATATACTGTTTATATTGGGTACATTTTAAAATTTGGGTATTCGCCATACGAATATATAATGGACATATCGCTGTTGCTGTTGATGCACTTGTTTAAAAATGTGACAACACGTTGGTATGTCAACTTTAAAAATTGCATTCAGTTAGAAAGTTCAACAATCAGTCAAATCTCTTTTTGTAGCTACGATTCCAGAAGTAGGTGACACTGCAAATGCTACTTAAATCACTGATAACGTTCGGTCAACTGAGAACGTAACTGAGCGACAGTGGATCACTATGATCGTATCCCAATGATGGCCATGTCTCCGATAACTGACAGTTACCCTCTCTCACTGGACGCAATGACACTAGATAATGTCTTAGAGACAGGACAAATAATTACAAGTGTGCACAGTTACGAAACGATTTCAGATTCGCCAGACCCTGATGTGCCAGTTTCTAACGGTAAGATAAATTTCGATTATGGTTTCAGCCTTCGGTTTATTGTGCTCATTTTTTTTTTTTTACCATTAAGAAATAATGGATCATTGTGAACGGGACAATAAACGACGGTTTGGAATTCTGATGCGTAGGCGTTAAACCACAAGGGCATTAGCCCGAGTCTCTATATAGCCACGCATCAAAACGACAAAGAGTTGTGTACTGGTCGATAAAACAACGACATATAGAACATTATTTCGATTCTAACATAATCAGAGAAACATTTGTGTTTGCACTTTTTATGAGAACTACAGTTTATTATACTGCGCTCAGAATCGGGACTAATATTTGTCTTGTTTATTTTGGTAGTTTAACAACGTTAATTGTGTTCTGTGTGTATTTAAAAATAAGCCTGAATTATGTTGAATGTTTATGTTATGTTCTCACGTGCATATACTATTGATGTCTGCACTTTATTAATATATAATTGATTTGTTAATGTTAATCAATGTCTTTTTAAACATGTGTTTAACATTTCTTACTAGCAATGTTATGTACTTCATGAATATATTACTTAATTTTATTTTTAGACGAAATCGAAACGTCCGTTTCTCATGCGTACGTATTTGTTTTGAATTCAAAATAATACAACCATTCAGTGTTTAAAACATTGGTTGCTCCTATTGAAGCATTGAGTGTAAAAGAATGGCCGTAACAGTTATTATTCAATTCTAATAATCGTTTTGTGTAAACAGACGTGTTTACCAGTTTGTTTAAATTAGAAAAAATAGACATCCGTTTTATACGTATAGTACTATCATTGCCTATGTATATATTGACACTGAAATTAACATAATTCAACATCATAAATCATCTGGCATCAATACAATTCGTATCAATTTCCTGCAGCGCTGAAACAGTTCGCTACGAGAGCCTTCTTGACAGAACAGATGAGAAATCACAGTACAAAACATAAGCTAGCAGCTATAAATATGGACAACGTTCACGACAATTATATCTCCTCTGGTCAGATGAGAAATCCCAGTACAGCACTTTAGCAAGCAGATAGAAATCAGTCAATGTGTTCGACAATGATCTGTCATGTAGTTAGATCCGGTGGCCAAGTTAACAAGCTTAACTGCTATTGGTTTGTGTGAAACAGCGTATATAAGATGTGATCTATTACAGTGTAATCGAAAGCACATTTAAATATTACGAGAAGGCGTTCGTGAGTTCAGATTATGTAATGTAATATTGTTGTATGTCTTGTTTCATATATGGGGTCCGATATTGGACATGACTTACAACTGTCTAGGTACCTTTTCAAATAAAATAAAGGTGCAATTGCAATTTTTATCCCACTGAATTATGTATAAATTACACTGCACGTTGTATCTAAGAGCAACGTTAATTGTACATGTATTTCATTTATTGTAAACTGTTACTTTGTTAAAGATGAGTTACATTTGGATTAAGGATGCATTTTGTAGTTGAAAGTGCTTAGTTTGTGGACGTATTTACATGCACGTGCCGTTTTACGTGTTCATCTCTGCATTAAATAGTGTGCTCTTTGTTTATAGCATTATGAACCTTTCTATCATCAAGAAATCGTTGTCATTTGTAATTATTTTCGTCAAACCGCTATCATGCAATTTGATATGTGTATAGGCTTGCTTATTTTCAAATAACCGTAACATATTCATTTACTGAATTTACATTTAACTAATATGACATTTGTGTTAATGGCATCTGGATGTAAATTCGTGTATAAATAAACAATATATTTGGAAATAAAATAAACAATTAAAGTAATATTCATGATATGACCCAACAACAACACAGTGAAAAAAAGATGTACATTATCCTTCAATCAGTCAGGCTATTTATCAGTATACACAGTATGCACATAAGTACAGGTAAAACAATGACATGAATGATATTTATAGATGCATGCATCTATCTAAATGATCACCAGCATTAAGAATATGCAGTGTAAGTTGTACAAGTAGCATTAATCCATAATAAACACGGTATATAGAAGTATGAATGCGTTGACAAAAAATTCAGTTGGATACCAGTTGTTAAAGACAAGAGGTAAAACCGCCACTTGAAGGGTGACTCGTCGGAAATTAAACTAGGAATCTTAAGTGAAATGCATTGACCGCGAAATAAGTAAATTGATAATAGAAACTATAAACAATAATGTACGTGCGTTGGTTCAAATTGTGCGGCATTAAATATTATCCGGTTCTTATTTTTTATAAGAACACACAGAATCACAATTTTGTTTAAAAAACATTTATTTTAGACATATTCTGCTTTGTATTAATATACGCGATAATACATTGAATGTATCGAGTGTGTTATTTATTATAATATATTGAAGAAAATATACCACAAGTGTTATTTATTCAACGGAAAGCTGTTAAAAAAATGTCACACGTTTTAGTATAGCGTTTGAACTTTCGCCCTGAAAGGTCATTTATGATTGCTTCGTATAAGCCACAAATCGGTTTCCTCCTCTTGCTACTGCTTTACTTTGTAAAACCAAACTCATAAAGTCAAATAATTTACCAACAATATCAGATCAAATAATTATAAAGCAAGTATAAAGTAGTTTAGATCTGTATAACCCAGAAATTAGTACACTAGTATACGAACAAAATCAGAACCCGTATTCGCTAACCCGTTATTATACTTTTAACATAAGCACAATTCTTTTCCATAGCAATAACCCACTCGAAATTGCCCACCTAAATACTAAAGCCCAAAGCCCATCTGGAATTGCAATCAATGATTATATTTTGTGTGTCGTTGAAAATATCCATTTCTTATCGAGTTATTGAGCGTTAACCAATGTTCTACTTTAGTAACAATCGCCTTGTAACGCAAGCTTTATATTACATTTTTATCAGTATCATTCATGTGAGAAGATGTGCGTCTCTCAAGTGGCTCACATGCAATACACATCCAATGTCAATTTTACTAAGCATTAAGCAGCGTATGGCAACTGCATTGCGGCGATATAATAGGGACATAATTCATGCAGGTTTGGGGAATTTCGTTCATTAATCGGTTTGTTCCCTTTATGACAAAGGTAAATCGAAAGTAGATCATTGCGGCATCGACGTCGGAGCTACGTTTAAGGTTTGGATATCATACAATACGTACGTACTTGTGTAAATTTATATCATAACATTACGATATGACGCATATAATTATGTATTCATTCACACCCATACCAGTTTTAAAGATGTTTATATTATAAGTGTACCATGTAAAAATACTTGATTGTCATGTTTAAAACGAAATCAGCATTCAAATAACTCAAGGTGGGACAAAATAATAACACACCTAACATGCAGTCTATACTCACTCGAAATTGAATGCGTGCGTACATTGTCACTGTGTTGTAATCAGCTTGTTTTTAAACGCTAGTTAAAATGTCAAGACTACACATAACGATCAACATTTCCTATTATATAACAAGCGAAAGAGACTAGGTTGTATTTCTAATTTTATAGCAAATTTATATTCATCATTATAGAGTTTATTTGCAATAGCAATTAACCCAACCTGTTAAAACTATTCATAGTTCAGCACCTATCATGTTATGTATTTTCAGAATTATTTTCATTTACCTAAAATTTAACAGTCGCGCGTCATTACTTATAAACATAACATGCTTTGATTCATTGTATATATTTGCAATACCAAATGCAAGTATTGACTCATTGTTTACTTCAGTAATAAGTATTTCATATTACTTTAACAAACATTCGTTTCTAAAGATGAACTGTGTGTGCAGCGGTATTTGCCAAAAAAGGTTAATTGACAGACAATACATATTAAAGCAGTGATTACTACATGCGCGATTGTGTACGTGAGCTAGAATCCTGCTAGATCCGTGCATCCACAACAAAATATGTTGCCTTTGTATGTAGTTTGCTATCACAAATTCATCAGCATGCTGTCGCTACTCGAGAATATAGTTTATATAAATAAGAATGACTATTGTCTTCATAGGTATTTGTATTTATGCAAAATACCGTATATGCCACATTTTTAATAAGCTTAAACTCTATTTTGATTTGGGTTTTCTATTAACATAATAAAAACGCAATTATCAACGTATTTTCTGTTTCAACGTATCTCTGCATAAACTTAGGGAATTTCACTACGATTTCCAAATGTAAAACCGTAATATAACTAAATAAAACAATCCGAGTTTCTGTTATGCTATTGATCTGTAATCTGAGTGTAGTAATTGTGGGAATACATTTTTGCAGATCACCACTATGTAAGTATTATTGTAATATATATGAATCTAATGTTTAACTTTATGTCATGTTTGGTATGTACGAAATAAAAAAATAGCCATTATAATTTATAAATTTACTATATCTACTGACTATATATATATACATTTACTGTATCTACGTATTATCTACCTTCAAGCTGATTTTTGCAGAAACGATTTTTATAATATTCAACACTCGTCTTTTTAAATTAAACACAACATACAAATATCACGTAAGGTCATGAGGTTTTGTGTTCTATTATCAAATACAAGTGCAGGCAGGGTTTGAGATATTAACGAAAGTGTATTGATTAAATCATTAAACACAATATTTTGGCGCACACGTTGTTTTCTACAAACGAATAAAGAAATAGTGAGTACGGTTTTATAGTTGCAATGCCTTCATGTTGGTTTAGAGAGCAGTGAAAAACGACAACTCTTATTTGAAATGCGCAGTTTATTTCATTCCCAAACTCAATACACGATCGCAATGCAGTGTTTATATCCACAGCTATATATGCTTGTGAACAAGTGAAACACGACACTTAGCTCGCCTGTTATCTTATGAATTGTTACAATGGTTTACACGCGATCAATGTTTGCAGTAGGTTTAATCTGTAACTCGATCTTGCGAGTTTGTAATCGTCGTATGCGTCACTCGCTGCATAATATCACACATATAAATACGATCATTGCATATATATTGTGAGTTTATTAGCTACTTTTTATAAACCACTTGATTGTTTATTCTCTACATTTGATAAACCAATGCAATAATGCCTGCCAAGCATTTATACATATTTGAAACAAAATATATGCTATCCCAAACCGTTTAAGTACCAACACATGTAGAATATGTTTCAAGGCCGTTGTACTAGATTATATATATAATAGAAAAATGAATCACACGTAAGTTGTTTACTGCGTATGCAGTAACAATCTTAAAGAATACCGCTTTATATATTCTACAATTTAATACTTCCCACTGCGATTTTTCAAACCCGAATGTCAGCTTTAAAACCCCAATAGGTCTTTCATAAATGTGATTTTAGATAAGGAAAATACTATACACGTGCATGTAAACAACTCAGGGTTTTTATCTCGCGAGTGATATCTTAATTAGACGCATACTAGTATATGTTGTAATTATACTATGTCAACATTTTCTTAAAATGTACAATGTAAAATATTAAACAAAACATGCATTTACATGTTTGGTGAAAATTGCGTCCTTAAACCAGTTGATAACGTGTCAAAATGGTTGAATATAAATTGTCTACATTGTTTTTCCTTGTTTATTTAGTTATTTAACATGCTGATCGCCATACTGCTTATTCTTGTTCAAGGTAAGTGTTTTTGCTTATTAATTGATATCAGTGCTGCAAATGTGTAAATATGTTATCACGCAACCAACTTGGCGGCCAGTGAATTTTTTAACTAAATAAATCATACAAACTTTGAGACCCTCTGCGTTCGACTGAGATTGCTTTCTAGTTACCATACCGAAATTCTCAACTCTCTCAAATCACAAGACCACGCCGAACATTAAAACTAATTCAGTTATTCGCTTGTTAAATGACAGTGTGTTTTTTATTCAAATTCATAACAATGGGAAACATTTAAGTAAGAATATGATGACAAAATGTATCATTATACGTAGTAAAACTAGAATGTTCTATAGATATTTACAAAATAAACACGCAAAAAGAAATATCGATTATGAGCGAAGCATAGTAAAAAGTAGTTCCAATTACCAATTTAAAAGTTTATGTAAATAATGTTCGTATTATTGTTGTTATGTTGATCGACCAATAAACAATTCTTTGTCGTTCTGAAGCGTGTCTATTAAACCACTCGGGCCGATAAACAAGATACATCGATAATTATTTCTTAATAACCACCTGGCTCTTATCGTTCTAGTTTTTTCTTTCAGAGTCATCCATCTCTGGCGAAGTTGTTTTGAAAACAATAGTCAACAAAACAGTATCATCGATCGAATGCCAATCAGAGTCTAATAATATTCAATTTCATTTTAAAAAAGAAAGTTCAAATGATGCTCGACTTATTGCGGAGTGTGCTGTGCCTGAAACGGGGTGTTATTTGGTTGACCTAACGTTGGGAAAATACTATACAGTGTCCTTCACAGGTGAAGGGGGGTTGCTAATTATCATAAAGGAGGATTTCCAGACACGTGGAGAATACAAATGTTGTGAAACGTTTAACAATGCCAGCTGTATGAGCACAGACATAGGATCTCCGACTAAAAGCACGAGTCAGGTCGATTCAGATCGACCTATTTATGTACAGAACAACATCTTTGGAGGTTTGTTGCAAGATTATACAAAAAAAAATAATTATCAATATACTAAAGTATCATGATCGGTGATTTTGTAGTACATCGTTTGTTTTCGCACTTATGTTAATATGTAAGTTTAGTTATTAATAAGCAGAATTCAGATATGAAACACCATTTAATTGATATTCATAGCCACTATGCAAATGATATGAAGCTATAATAAATCGTATAAAACAATATAAAAAGAAGCGAATTCCCTTGAGAACTAAATAGTAAAACAAATTGTATAATGAATTAAAGGAAATATAGTAAAATAATGCATCTTATAACACCTTGTGATGTTGCATGTAATTGTGAAATACTTTTCGTTCAAACTTAATGCTAGTCCTGTATGGTTTATTGGTTGTGTACTCGTTAAATATAGCACCGTGTTGTGCTGAAGTTTGAAGATGTTGACGCACAACTGCATACACTAACGTCTGGCGATTGGATTGATGATTTACATTTTTCAGCAGCAGATTCAACAGACAACAAGGGCGACACGATCAACGTACACGTATCTGTTCCAAATGGGCACTCATCTGTTTCAATCGCGGCGATCGTAGCGCCATGTGTGACGATTTTGGTGATTGTGGCCATCCTAGCAGGAGTGTATACATACATCAAAAGTAATATAACTTTTAAAAAAATATATAAACTATTTCGCCCATTCGCTTAATAATTGTTATATGATATAGTAATGGGTTGTTGCTGTTATTTTAACAGCGATGTTAAGGATAGATTGGATATATCAACGTATAGCTACCAAATGATTTATTTAACCATATGCTTAATTCATTTAGTTAATACTACTGTACAAATGTTATTCACAAAACCATTAAAATGATGTATCATACATGTTCTAGTTCGTAAACAACAAACGACCCTGCCTCACATTGGACGCTCTTTTCAGGTAACTATAATACAAAACATATGTCGATTATCAGTGTGCTATATTTTACACAACTGTTCCTGCCATGAACTTACACCAAATCTGCGCAGACTGTTCCGTTTTACTGCACCAGATGGTCGCCAGAAATTAAAATAATAATAATAAAAATGTCATGTCCGAACGTCATCTTCTTCTAAACATATGGCTATGTTTTCGGCGTAGCTGTTTAACCCAACTTTTGACCTTTCTCAACATCCAATCAAATGTTATGAAAAATGTCTGCCAGTAGTCCGAATGAATATATCCTAACATTGCATCGGATAGTTTAACAGAAATCCCCACCACGGCTTGTTAAGAAATGGCTCCATTTCCTTTTGGAGGTGAATTGAAAAATAAGCCAATATGAAAAAATCCAGACATAATTCTATAAGAAGTTATATTATCTCAATTTTCATTTTCAATTTACAAGCCAGTGTTTACAAGCCGTGTAATATAACCTTGGGAAAATCCCCCGTTAACATCGCGTATTCGATAGGCAACATTCTAAAGAATACACTCGCTGGCTAACATGCGCCTATTAATAGACTAGTATCACGTCAACAACACTGAATCGTTTTAACAAGCATCCAAAGAATTATAGACAATGGTGAATGGATAATTACTTATATTTATAAACTTACCATGCATTTTAATTTGAATAAAGGTTTCTAGATCTATTTATTAAGAATTATTTAAAATTGCATTTTCTCTTACCTTCTCATGTAGAGGTTATTTGATGCTCAGAATCATTGTTTTGTTTTTTAAATACTGAAGTGTCTACCAAATCTCCTGTTGAGGCTATTCAATATACACATAAAAATTGTCTTTATACAGACTAAATAAATGCATTGTATACTAAAATAATTTAATAACAACGCTTGAAATATATATAGATGAGTCTGACTTATTTGGGTTATTCAAGTACATGTACCACTGATCTAAAACATGGGGCAGTTCATAAGTTCATTGCTTTGACCTGAACTAATGCTATTCTTGTTATTTATTTCAAATATAGAAACATTGAATACTACTGTTTCAAGAGCTAGCATGAAAATATGAGTTCGTTATTTAAAAATGAAAATTTACTTATTTATTTTATTTTAAATTATATCTAAAAATATTATTAAATGCGTGTAGAATGACGATATATGAAGACACGAGACTGTTCGTTTATAAACCAAATCACCAAATGCATCAGTTTTAAGTATTAATGTAGGATATTTCATTTTCACCCTTTACAAACAATTGCAACATACGCCAAATATATTTTTAAAGATATCTCTTGTTTCGAATACATTTATCCAAGTGTTCTCTAGCGAACGAATTTGAATATCTCCGGTCCACCGCACACAATGGTCGCTAGAGCTAAAAATAAAGTTTGCGTGCAATTGTTAGTTGCGTCGTATTTTCGTAAGTTCTTTGACGATATTGATTAAAGTCTACACACTTGAATCTGATCTGTCCTTTTAAAAACATGACAGGTGTTTCTGTTTCACTGTTCACGATGGTCCCATATCTAAAAATAGAAAAAAAGTATGAAAGCCAGGTTGATCTACAAAATTTACACCATCGCTAGATTTTCAAATAATTTTACAAAAATGTTCGTCAGGTGGTTCTCTACCACAATTATTCAGATGGTTCCGTTATAGTGCTCAAAACGTCCACAATTGTTAAAATAGTTGTTTATGTTCTTGTCAAATGTTTACAATTTCTTAGTCGGTCTTGATGAAGCTTAAACTGCATTTTAGGACGATGTACAGAACAGGCTGCCTCTGACGCTCGACAAACCGGAAACGCCCTTATCGACACGGGTATTTGTCATTACATTGTATTTTCTTTTGTCTGAGAACTATCTCTCTGGACAGAGATACGCGCTTCATTGTAAATTAAAACTGCTAGGTCACATATTGGAAAAATGAAAAAAAAAATCAAAATCTAGTAAAGTAATATCCTATTAGATAAACTTGACTGAAATATCATTTTTGACACATAACCAAACGTTCAAAATACGCTGATATAATCATTTTAACGGATTATAACATCACGATTTCATACGCGTTTTGAGACGCTTTTAAACTATTTGTTATTCATAGGTTATCGTTGTGAAATTACCACGTGACCGAACTAGCCAATCGATTTCAATTCCAGAATTCCTTTGTTTACAAACCGTACTCTCGTAACGACAAGTAGCGGATATAACTTGTCAAGTAAGAAATAAAATAATATAGTAAGCGATGCGGTTCGAGTATCCGCCTCTCACGCTGAGGACCCGGGTTATATCAATCGAGAGTGCTCATCACTTTTTATTCCAATGAAATTTCAATAACTTCGTGCCGCAGAATAAACATCGCATATGCAATACCACACACCCAGCAGTGGTATCTATTTTAAACAGGACTTTCCCAAACGAGTCTTAAAGTCCGCTATAATTTTCGTTGTTATTATTCAATTAAGTGGTCATTTGTTGATAACGTTTGATGAATATCGTGACATTTACATTGCAAACAACAATTTCGGCCTCAGTTCACATTATCTGTGACGCAGCAGCTTCGAAACAAACAAGCAACTTGAACAACTTGAACGACTTGGGGGAACAATATGAAAGCTATTAACATATTTTTCTTTTGTCATGGAATTGTCCATAATTGCATGCTGCAAACATATCGACACAAAGACCCTTTCACAATGTGATGTACATGTAGAGCGTCTGAGTACGACGTCCAAGAAATTGGAAAACAACTGGTGTACGTCACATAAGTTAGGGGCACGTTTTACAATGTTACGAACACTCACAGGCACACACATATATATATGTGTGTTTTTTTTTTTTCTAATATTGCGGAATGTTTGGCATAACCTCAATTTAGGAAATCAATTATTGATTAAAAAGTAGAAATGGACTGAAAATTCCTCATGTAATTAATATATTATAAAAAAATACTGTATTATAGCATGAAGAGTAGACACTTGCAAATGTTGATGTTATAACTCAATTATAGAACGTCAACAAGAAGAAAGACATCACATGCAGCATGGAACTACATTCTTCCATTCTTTAATCTGAACAAATAGAGCTATCAAACTATTTGTCTAGTATGGCAATAGTACATGTCATCACCTGGTCGTGTATTCATAAGAATAACAAGTTTCCTATTATAATTTTGATCGAGTACAAGGACGCGAACAGACGTTCTGGCTCTGACGTAAATCAAGGAACAGTCCCTTCGACACCAACATTACGATATTTTATATATGAATATGCTTTAGAAAATGTATTGATTGATCAATGCTCAATGTGTACATTATTGCTCAATGTGTACAACTGAGCTGTTTGCCGACTAGTTATTTCTAGTGGCATACTACATATTAAGTGACTCCGTTCACTAAATAATTATGGACTCTAAATAACTGTATAATACAACAAAGACCTATGCACACTAGTGCAAACACTTGCATAAGTGCAGACAAATTTTATTAACAATGCTTGATCGTCATTGTTTTTGTATTCCGAGGGAGCATACAGTCGCTGCCATTGTCCGTCCGTTCTTCCGCCTGTCTTTCCGTCCGTCCATTCGTCCCGTTTTTGTCAGGGCTATTTCTGAACAACTACTGGTCGAATTTCAATGAAACTATATTGCAAGCTTCATTTCATGTACCAAGTGGAGGTGTGCAATATACCAGGACATTCTGCTCTAATGCTTTTTCTTGGAGTTATGGTATTGAGAATTTTGCTTAAATACGTTTATAGTGCACATGTCAGGAAATTCCGCTTCAATGTATGTTTTTTTTTAAATATTGCTGAGTTTAATATGCGGTGCACAATTATGTCAGGTCTATATGTCTGGAAATGCTGTATGAAATATTATTTTATAATATATAAATAGACGCTTTCCTATTGTTCCGAACAGTCATCGTTGACTGAATATAAAAGTGTCGCATGGCCTAAGCTCATGCCGTATGAGAAAAACATTGATTGGTGGATTTCCCAAAATGTGTACCCGACTTGCACATAAAAACTCACCCACAGCAACAGGAACCAGAAAGTAAATTAATGTCATATGGGCTATAAATAGTTTTGTAAAATGTGTCTATTGGTTCCCGACATGTGCATTGAAAACTGTACAAGTAACAGTGAAAACAACACCGCGTTATTTTCTGTTTACATACATCAATGACGTAATTTGTTGATGTTTGTGACGGCATTGTAGGTGTTCAGTTTGATTTAGTATTTCGATTTTTGTCATAATGTGCTGAGATAATTAGCACTACAGATTGGATTATAATAAATTTATCTGCTTGGTGATTTAGCTAGCAAAACTATTTATAGATTATATAACAAACATGTGTTGACTAGATGCCCATTTGACATGGTATGATGTGAACGAAGTGAAACGCATGTTGACCGAGGAGTTTATCCCAGTGAACATCAGACCACGTCCAATGGCCATATAGTAAATAATTGTATCATTGTATATGAAAAGTTAAGTGACACGGATAATGACCGCATTACAGTTTTGTTTCACCACTTAATTTATTTCAAATGAATGCGACTTTAATTGTTCCGCTAACAAGTGTGATCCATTGCTCCTGCAGTTCTAGTGATTTTATTTATTTTAATATATATGACCTTCTCATTGCTTTCCCATTACTTAACTTTACATCGGGACATCAGTTTTAATGGTGTCCTTCTTGTTCATGTGCACCGGTAATTTGAAAGCAAATGCATGACCATATATTCAATCGTTGATGAATCCTGTGCTTAATTCTATAAATAGATTTCAAATGGTCTGTTATAGGCAGCAGACGCAGAAATCCCAGCAACGGCGGTACATAGCGTAACGGTAATAAGTTAAGACATTGCAAAATGTAGAAACATTTAGGTTTCAAACTTACTAGTAAAAATACTACTCGAACACAAATCGTGGTCTTTTGGGACCGTTATAACTGCTCAATACTATGAATTACGATATAATCATTAATACTGTATCGGTTCGGAATACACATGTTGTGCATACGTAGAGATAATACATGAATACCATATAAGTATATTTGTTCAGCTAGCACCAATACTTGCTCAGCAAGGTTAGGGTTAAAATGAGTTGTTGAACAATATTGACGTATGTATGTATCACTTAGATAAGTTGGCGTACCGTAGCGGTTAATAGTTACTTCTAGAGTAGTATCCTTTGTACAGATCTTAAAAATAAGCTTGTGATTGTTATTACCCAAATATGTTACGTTATTGACAACTTTAGCAAACAAAACATCATTCTTATCAGAAATTCTTTATTTAAAAAAAAAAGTAATGTCTCGCTTCTTCCAGATTTATTGCGATTACATGTAATTGACCCCAAGGATCGCGAACTATTCAAACATGGCTATATTTAATATTTTGAAAATGTTCTTTTCCGTCACCACTAGTAGCTAATGATAATTTTGAAGTACCAATAGCATAGAGTTCTGCATTACATCATTAAAAAAGTATTCAATTAAACATATGTCTGTGAACTTATTACAAAATAAAACGCATCCGTATATTTTTAAAACGATTCCAATACATGAAATGCAAAACATACATATCTGCTACTCAAATACACTATAAGCGTTTAACATATAATCGAACTGTCACAATTAAACACTTTAAGGCATACTTTATGTAAAATAGTAATATCTGAAAGAAAAAGGAGACTTAAGTTTTCGAAATTTCGGTTTCGCAAAGTTTTTCCGGTGGCCGTTCTGATATGATCTTTGTATTTATTACAGGATTCGGACGATGACTGCTCTTCAATGCCTGATCAAAGCTTGAGGGTAATGCTAAACGATTCATATCGTTAATAGAGAACTGTTGAACACAAATTACAAAATGTACATCTCTGAAATAGTGAAAATGATGCGACAGCGAACCTTAATTCTATAACGAATATAATAAGGCATTCATTGAAGTTAAAAATCGCGTTCGTTGTAATGCAATAAAGCTTGAATCCATCATAAGCAAAATCCAGTTTAATCTGATGTCTATTATTGTCGTTTCGATCAATTGAAAATAATTCGATTTATAATAAAAAGCATTCATTTCCTCCAATCAGCTGCCATGTCCGTACCACTTGACCGTCCAATACTGACCCACTTTTTGTTTAATATTGGACGGTCCAAAGTTAAACCAGTGAACATGTCCGAGTGCTCCGAACGAACGCTCATGTCATGATCATATTCACATCAAAACAAGTTTTTGAAAAAAAATAATTCTAAAATAGTTTTCTTATTTATGTCTAAATAAAGTTTATTATCCCATCACTAAACCGGCATCGACAAAATAGCACCTTGCGGGAGACACTTAGCTGTAGTTTTACACTGTGGATTATATAAATTTTGCAAAATATAGTTAATCTAGTTTGTATGTGCATGCCTTTGGTAATAAGATTTTAAAGTGCGGGCTTTATGTTGTTTTACAACATGCCATAGCAAATCTGATAAAGACTGATTCATTCTCGTAACTGTTTTCTTATGAACAATGTAACTTCTAAATTTTGATTTCCCTGACAAATACTATATAAATTGTTTAGATTAAAAAAATAATAACTGATGAAAAATATGAGGCTGTAATATCGGTTAATTGTACGGACATTACATAATGAAGATATCTTAAACATATGGACTTTTCATAGTTTCACTGCGCTTTGTGATGCTCAGAATCATTGTTTTTCTTGTGAAATACGGATGTGTCTACCAAATTCTCCTGTTGAGGCAATTCAATCTACACATAAAAATTGTCTTTATATAGACTAAATAAATGCATTGTATACTAAAATAATTTAATAACAACGCTTCAAATATATATAGATGAGTCTGACTTATTTGGGTTATTCAAGTACATGTACCACTGATCAAAAACATCTGAACTAATGCTATTCTTGTTATTTATTTCAAATATAGAAACATTGAATACTACTGTTTCAAGAGCTACCATGAAAATATGAGTTCCTTATTTAATAATGAAAATTTTCTTATTTATTTTATTTTAAATTATATCTAAAAATAATATTAAATGCTTGTAGAATGACGATCTATGAAGACACGAGACTGTTCGTTTATAAACCAAATCACCATATGCATCAGTTTTAAGTATTAATGTAGGATATTTCATTTTCACCCTTTACAAACATGTGCAACATACGCCGAATATATTTTTAAAGATATTTCTTGTTTCGAATACATGTATCCAAATGTTCTCTAGCGAACGTATTTGAATATTTCCGGTCCACAGCACACAATTGTCGCTAGAGCTAAAAATAAAGGTTACGTGCAATTGTTACTTGCGTCGTATTTTCGTAAGTTCTTTGTCGATATTGATTAAAGTCTACACACTTGTATCTGATCTGTCCTTTTAAAGACATGACAGGTGTTTCTGTTTCAATGTTCACGATGGTCCCATATCTAAAAATAGAATGAAAGCCAGGTTGATCTACAACATTTACACCATCGCTAGATTTTCAAATAATTTTACAAAAATGTTCGTCAGGTGGTTCTCTACCACAATTATTCAGATGGTTCCGTTATAGTGCTCAAAACGTCCACAATTGTTAAACTAGTTGTTTATATTCTTATCAAATGTTTACAATTTCTTAGTCGGTCTTGATGAAGCTTAAACTGCATTTTAGGACGATGTACAGAACTGGCTGCCTCTGACGCTCGACAAACCGGAAACGCCCTTCTCGACACGGGTATTTGTCATTACATTGTATTTTCTTTTGTCTGAGAACTATCTCTCTGGACAGAGATACGCGCTTCATTGTAAATTAAAACTGCTAGGTCACAGATTGGAAAAATGAAAAAAAAATCAAAATCAAGTAAAGTAATATCCTATTAGATAAACTTGACTGAAATATCATTTTTGACACATAACCAAACGTTCAAAATACGCTGATATAATCATTTTAACGGATTATAATATCACGATTTCATACGCGTTTTGAGACGCTTTTAAACTATTTGTTATTCATAGGTTATCGTTATGAAATTACCACGTGACCCAACTAGCCAATCGATTTCACTTCCAGAATTCCTTTGTTTACAAACCATACTCTCGAAACGACAAGTAGCGGATATAACTTGTCAAGTAAGAAATAAAATAATATAGTAAGCGATGCGGTTCGAGTATCCGCCTCTCACGCTGAGGACCCGGGTTAAATCCCTCGAGAGTGCTCATCACTTTTTATTCCAATGAAATTTCAATAACTACGTGCCGCAGAATTAACATCGCATATGCAATATCACACACCCAGCAGTGGTATCAATTTTAAACAGGACTTTCCCAAACGAGTCTTAAAGTCCCCTTTAATTTGCATTGTTATTATTCAATTAAGTGGTCATTTGTTGATAACGTTTGATGAATATCGTGACATTTACATTGCAAACAACAATTTCGGCCTCAGTTCACATTATCTGTGACGCAGCAGCTTCGAAACAAACAAGCGACTTGAACAACTTGAACGACTTGGGGGAACAATATGAAAGCTATTAACATATTTTTCTTTTGTCATGGAATTGTCCATAATTGCATGCTGCAAACATATCGACACAAAGACCCTTTCACAATGTGATGTACATGTAGAGCGTCTGAGTACGACGTCCAAGAAATTGGAAAACAACTGGTGTACGTCACATAAGTTAGGGGCACGTTTTACAATGTTACGAACACTCACAGGCACACACATATATATATGTGTGTTGTTTTTTTTTCTAATATTGCGGAATGTTTGGCATAACCTCAATTTAGGAAATCAATTATTGATTAAAAAGTAGAAATGGACTGAGAATTCCTCATGTAATTAATATATTATAAAAAAATACTGTATTATAGCATGAAGAGTAGACACTTGCAAATGTTGATGTTATAACTCAATTATAGAACGTGAACAAGAAGAAAGACATCACATGCAGCATGGAACTACATTCTTCCATTCTTTAATCTGAACAAATAGAGCTATCAAACTATTTGTTTAGTATGGCAATAGTACATGTCATCACATAGGTCGTGTATTCATAAGAATAACAAGTTTCCTATTATAATTTTGATCGAGTACAAGGACGCGAACAGACGTTCTGGCTCTGACGTAAATCAAGGAACAGTCCCTTCGACACCAACATTACGATATTTTATATATGAATATGCTTTAGAAAATGTATTGATTGATCAATGCTCAATGTGTACATTATTGCTCAATGTGTACAACTGAGCTGTTTGCCGACTAGTTATTTCTAGTGGCATACTACATATTAAGTGACTCCGTTCACTAAATAATTATGGACTCTAAATAACTGTATAATACAACAAAGACCTATGCACACTAGTGCAAACACTTGCATAAGTGCAGACAAATTTTATTAACAATGCTTGATCGTCATTGTTTTTGTATTCCGAGGGAGCATATAGTCGCTGCCATTGTCCGTCCGTTCTTCCGCCTGTCTTTCCGTCCGTCCATTCGTCCCGTTTTTGTCAGTGCTATTTCTGAACAACTACTGGTCGAATTTCAATGAAACTATATTGCAAGCTTCATTTCATGTACCAAGTGGAGGTGTGCAATATACCAGGACATTCTGCTCTAATGCTTTTTCTTGGAGTTATGGTATTGAGAATTTTGCTTAAATACGTTTATAGTGCACATGTCAGGAAATTCCGCTTCAATGTATGTTTTTTTTTAAATATTGCTGAGTTTAATATGCGGTGCACAATTATGTCAGGTCTATATGTCTGGAAATGCTGTATGAAATATTATTTTATAATATATAAATAGACGCTTTCCTATTGTTCCGAACAGTCATCGTTGACTGAATATAAAAGTGTCGCATGGCCTAAGCTCATGCCGTATGGGCAAAACATAGATTGGTGGATTTCCCAAAATGTGTACCCGACTTGCACATAAAAACTCACCCACAGCAACAGGAACCAGAAAGTAAATTAATGTCATATGGGCTATAAATAGTTTTGTAAAATGTGTCTATTGGTTCCCGACATGTGCATTGAAAACTGTACAAGTAACAGTGAAAACAACACCGCGTTATTTTCTGTTTACATACATCAATGACGTAATTTGTTGATGTTTGTGACGGCATTGTAGGTGTTCAGTTTGATTTAGTATTTCGATTTTTGTCATAATGTGCTGAGATAATTAGCACTACAGATTGGATTATAATAAATTTATCTGCTTGGTGATTTAGCTAGCAAAACTATTTATAGATTATATAACAAACATGTGTTGACTAGATGCCCATTTGACATGGTATGATGTGAACGAAGTGAAACGCATGTTGACCGAGGAGTTTATCCCAGTGAACATCAGACCACGTCCAATGGCCATATAGTAAATAATTGTATCATTGTATATGAAAAGTTAAGTGACACGGATAATGACCGCATTACAGTTTTGTTTCACCACTTAATTTATTTCAAATGAATGCGACTTTAATTGTTCCGCTAACAAGTGTGATCCATTGCTCCTGCAGTTCTAGTGATTTTATTTATTTTAATATATATGACCTTCTCATTGCTTTCCCATTACTTAACTTTACATCGGGACATCAGTTTTAATGGTGTCCTTCTTGTTCATGTGCACCGGTAATTTGAAAGCAAATGCATGACCATATATTCAATCGTTGATGAATCCTGTGCTTAATTCTATAAATAGATTTTAAATGGTCTGTTATAGGCAGCAGACGCAGAAATCCCAGCAACGGCGGTACATAGCGTAACGGTAATAAGTTAAGACATTGCAAAATGTAGAAACATTTAGGTTTCAAACTTACTAGTAAAAATACTACTCGAACACAAATCGTGGTCTTTTGGGACCGTTATAACTGCTCAATACTATGAATTACGATATAATCATTAATACTGTATCGGTTCGGAATACACATGTTGTGCATACGTAGAGATAATACATGAATACCATATAAGTATATTTGTTCAGCTAGCACCAATACTTGCTCAGCAAGGTTAGGGTTAAAATGAGTTGTTGAACAATATTGACGTATGTATGTATCACTTAGATAAGTTGGCGTACCGTAGCGGTTAATAGTTACTTCTAGAGTAGTATCCTTTGTACAGATCTTAAAAATAAGCTTGTGATTGTTATTACCCAAATATGTTACGTTATTGACAACTTTAGCAAACAAAACATCATTCTTATCAGAAATTCTTTATTTAAAAAAAAAAGTAATGTCTCGCTTCTTCCAGATTTATTGCGATTACATGTAATTGACCCCAAGGATCGCGAACTATTCAAACATGGCTATATTTAATATTTTGAAAATGTTCTTTTCCGTCACCACTAGTAGCTAATGATAATTTTGAAGTACCAATAGCATAGAGTTCTGCATTACATCATTAAAAAAGTATTCAATTAAACATATGTCTGTGAACTTATTACAAAATAAAACGCATCCGTATATTTTTAAAACGATTCCAATACATGAAATGCAAAACATACATATCTGCTACTCAAATACACTATAAGCGTTTAACATATAATCGAACTGTCACAATTAAACACTTTAAGGCATACTTTATGTAAAATAGTAATATCTGAAAGAAAAAGGAGACTTAAGTTTTCGAAATTTCGGTTTCGCAAAGTTTTTCCGGTGGCCGTTCTGATATGATCTTTGTATTTATTACAGGATTCGGACGATGACTGCTCTTCAATGCCTGATCAAAGCTTGAGGGTAATGCTAAACGATTCATATCGTTAATAGAGAACTGTTGAACACAAATTACAAAATGTACATCTCTGAAATAGTGAAAATGATGCGACAGCGAACCTTAATTCTATAACGAATATAATAAGGCATTCATTGAAGTTAAAAATCGCGTTCGTTGTAATGCAATAAAGCTTGAATCCATCATAAGCAAAATCCAGTTTAATCTGATGTCTATTATTGTCGTTTCGATCAATTGAAAATAATTCGATTTATAATAAAAAGCATTCATTTCCTCCAATCAGCTGCCATGTCCGTACCACTTGACCGTCCAATACTGACCCACTTTTTGTTTAATATTGGACGGTCCAAAGTTAAACCAGTGAACATGTCCGAGTGCTCCGAACGAACGCTCATGTCATGATCATATTCACATCAAAACAAGTTTTTGAAAAAAAATAATTCTAAAATAGTTTTCTTATTTATGTCTAAATAAAGTTTATTATCCCATCACTAAACCGGCATCGACAAAATAGCACCTTGCGGGAGACACTTAGCTGTAGTTTTACACTGTGGATTATATAAATTTTGCAAAATATAGTTAATCTAGTTTGTATGTGCATGCCTTTGGTAATAAGATTTTAAAGTGCGGGCTTTATGTTGTTTTACAACATGCCATAGCAAATCTGATAAAGACTGATTCATTCTCGTAACTGTTTTCTTATGAACAATGTAACTTCTAAATTTTGATTTCCCTGACAAATACTATATAAATTGTTTAGATTAAAAAAATAATAACTGATGAAAAATATGAGGCTGTAATATCGGTTAATTGTACGGACATTACATAATGAAGATATCTTAAACATATGGACTTTTCATAGTTTCACTGCGCTTTGTGATGCTCAGAATCATTGTTTTTCTTGTGAAATACGGATGTGTCTACCAAATTCTCCTGTTGAGGCAATTCAATCTACACATAAAAATTGTCTTTATATAGACTAAATAAATGCATTGTATACTAAAATAATTTAATAACAACGCTTCAAATATATATAGATGAGTCTGACTTATTTGGGTTATTCAAGTACATGTACCACTGATCAAAAACATCTGAACTAATGCTATTCTTGTTATTTATTTCAAATATAGAAACATTGAATACTACTGTTTCAAGAGCTACCATGAAAATATGAGTTCCTTATTTAATAATGAAAATTTTCTTATTTATTTTATTTTAAATTATATCTAAAAATAATATTAAATGCTTGTAGAATGACGATCTATGAAGACACGAGACTGTTCGTTTATAAACCCAATCACCATATGCATCAGTTTTAAGTATTAATGTAGGATATTTCATTTTCACCCTTTACAAACATGTGCAACATACGCCGAATATATTTTTAAAGATATTTCTTGTTTCGAATACATGTATCCAAATGTTCTCTAGCGAACGTATTTGAATATTTCCGGTCCACAGCACACAATTGTCGCTAGAGCTAAAAATAAAGGTTACGTGCAATTGTTACTTGCGTCGTATTTTCGTAAGTTCTTTGTCGATATTGATTAAAGTCTACACACTTGTATCTGATCTGTCCTTTAAAAGACATGACAGGTGTTTCTGTTTCAATGTTCACGATGGTCCCATATCTAAAAATAGAATGTAAGCCAGGTTGATCTACAACATTTACACCATCGCTAGATTTTCAAATAATTTTACAAAAATGTTCGTCAGGTGGTTCTCTACCACAATTATTCAGATGGTTCCGTTATAGTGCTCAAAACGTCCACAATTGTTAAAATAGTTGTTTATGTTCTTGTCAAATGTTTACAATTTCTTAGTCGGTCTTGATGAAGCTTAAACTGCATTTTAGGACGATGTACAGAACAGGCTGCCTCTGACGCTCGACAAACCGGAAACGCCCTTCTCGACACGGGTATTTGTCATTACATTGTATTTTCTTTTGTCTGAGAAATATCTCTCTGGACAGAGATACGCGCTTCATTGTAAATTAAAACTGCTAGGTCACAGTTTGGAAAAATGAAAAAAACATCAAAATCAAGTAAAGTAATATCCTATTAGATAAACTTGACTGAAATATCATTTTTGACACATAACCAAACGTTCAAAATACGCTGATATAATCATTTTAACGGATTATAATATCACGATTTCATACGCGTTTTGAGACGCTTTTAAACTATTTGTTATTCATAAGTTATCGTTATGAAATTACCACGTGACCGAACTAGCCAATCGATTTCACTTCCAGAATTCCTTGGTTTACAACCCATACTCTCGAAACGACAAGTAGCGGATATAACTTGTCAAGTAAGAAATAAAATAATATAGTAAGCGATGCGGTTCGAGTATCCACCTCTCACGCTGAGGACCCGGGTTAAATCCCTCGAGAGTTCTCATCACTTTTTATTCCAATGAAATTTCAATAACTACGTGCCGCAGAATTAACATCGCATATGCAATATCACACACCCAGCAGCGGTATCTATTTTAAACAGGACTTTCCTAAACGAGTCTTAAAGTCCGCTATAATTTGCATTGTTATTATTCAATTAAGTGGTCATTTGTTGATAACGTTTGATGAATATCATGACATTTACATTGCAAACAACAATTTCGGCCTCAGTTCACATTATCTGTGACGCAGCAGCTTCAAAACAAAAGACTTGAACAACTTGAACGACTTGGGGAACACTATGAATGCTATTGACATATTTTTCTTTTGTCATGGAATTGTCCATAATTGCATGCTGCAAACATATCGACACAAAGACCCTGTCACAATGTGATGTACATGAAGAGCGTCTGTGTACGACGTCCAAGAAATTGGAAAACAACTGGTGTACGTCACATAAGTCAGGGGCACGTTTTACACTGTTACGAACACTCACAGACACACACATATATATATATATGTGTTTTTTTTTTTCTAATATTGCGGAATGTTTGGCATAACCTCAATTTAGGAAATCAATTATTGATTAAAAAGTAGAAATGGACTGAGAATTCCTCATCTAATTAATATATTATAACAAATACTGTATTATAGCATGAAGAGTAGACACTTGCAAATGTTGATGTTATAACTCAATTATAGAAGGTCAACAAGAAGAAAGACATCACATGCAGCATGGAACTACATTCTTCCATTCTTTAATCTGAACAAATAGAGCTATCAAACTATTTGTCTAGTATGGCAATAGTACATGTCATCAACTGGTCGAGTATTCATAAGAATAACAAGTTTCCTATTATAACTTTTATCTCGTACAAGGACTCGAACAGACGTTCTGGCTCTGACGTAAATCAAGGAACAGTCCCTTCGACACCAACAGTATGATATTTTATATATGAATATGCTTTAGAAAATGTATTGATTGATCAGTGCTCAATGTGTACATTATTGCTCAATGTGTACAACTGAGCTGTTTGCCGACTAGTTATTTCTAGTGGCATACTACATATTAAGTGACTCCGTTCACTAAATAATTATGGACTCTAAATAACTGTATAATACAACAAAGACCTATGCACAGTAGTGCAAACACTTGCATAAGTGCAGACAAATTTTATTAACAATGCTTGATCGTCATTGTTTTTGTATGCCGAGGGAGCATATAGTCGCTGCCATTGTCCATCCTTTCTTCCGCCTGTCTTTCCGTCCGTCCATTCGTCCCGTTTTTGTCAGGGCTATTTCTCAACATCTACTGGTCGAATTTCAATGAAGCTATATGGCAAGCTTCATTTCATGTACCAATTGGAGGTGTGCAATATACCAGGACATTCTGCTCTAATGTTTTTTCTTGGAGTTATGGCATTTAGAATTTTGCTTAAATAAGTTTATAGTGCACATGTCAGGATGTTCCGCTTCAATGTATGTTTTTTTTAATATTGCTGAGTTTAATATGCGGTGCACAATTATGTCAGGTCTATATGTCTGGAAATGCTGTATGAAATATTGTTTTATAATATATAAATAGACGCTTTCCTATTGTTCCGAACAGTCATCGTTGACTGAAAATAAAAGTGTCGCATGGCCTAAGCTCATGCCGTATGGGCAAAACATAGATTGGTGGATTTCCCAAAATGTGTACCCGACTTGCACATAAAAACTCACCCACAGCAGCAGGAACCAGAAAGTAAATTAATGTCATATGGGCTATAAATAGTTTTGTAAAATGTGTCTATTGGTTCCCGACATGTGCATTGAAAACTGTACAAGTAACAGTGAAAACAACACCGCGTTATTTTCTGTTTACATACATCAATGACGTAATTTGTTGATTTTTGTGACGGCATTGTAGGTGTTTAGTTTGATTTAGTATTTCGAATTTTGTCATAATGTGCTGAGATAATTAGCACTACAGACTGGATTATAATAAGTTTATCTGCTTGGTGATTTAGCTAGCAAAACTATTTATAGATTATATAACAAACATGTGTTGACTAGATGCCCATTTGACATGGTATGATGTGAACTAAGTGAATCGCATGCTGACCGAGGAGTTTATCCCAGTGAACATCAGACCACGTCCAATGGCCATATAGTAAATACTTGTATCATTATATGAAATGTTAAGTGACACGGATAATGACCGCATTACAGTTTTGTTTCACCACTTAATTTATTTCAAATGTATGCGACTTTAATTGTTCTGCTAACAAGTGTGATCCATTGCACGTCCGTAATATATGTGTGTACCATGATTTTATGCGGTTTCCATAACATTATTGCTCCTGCAGTTCTAGTGATTTTATTTATTTTAATATATATGATCTTCTCATTGCTTTCGCATTACTTAACTTTGCATCGGGACATCAGTTTTACTGGTGTCCTTCTTGTTCATGTGCACCGGTAATTTGAAAGCAAACGCATGACCATAAATTAAATCGTTGATGAATACTGTGCTTCATTCTATGTATAGATTTTAAATCGTCTGTTATAGGCTGCAGACGCAGAAAACCCTGCAACGGCGGTACGTAGCGTAACGGTAATAAGTTAAGACATTGCAAAATGTAGAAACACTTAGGTTTCAAACTTGTTCAATTATCATTAACTCATACGTCCGTAAAAATACTACTCGAACTCAAATCGTGGTCTTTTGGGACCGTTATAACTGCTCAATACTATGAATTACGATATAATCAGTAATACTGTATCGGTTCGGATTACACATGTTGTGCATACGTAGAGATAATACATCAATACTATATAAGTATATTTGTTCAGCTAGCACCAATACTTGCTCAGCAAGGTTAGGGTTAAAATGAGTTGTTGAACAATATTGACGTATGTATGTATCACTTAGATAAGTAGCCGTACCGTAGCGGTTAATAGTTACTTCTAGAGTAGTATCCTTTGTATAGATCTTAAAATTAAGCTTGTGATTGTTATTACCCAAATATTTTTCGTTATGGACAACTTTAGCAAACAAAACATCATTCTTATCAGAATTTCTTTATTTAAAAAAAAGTAATGTCTGGCGTCTTCCAGATTTATTGCGATTACATGTAATTGACTCCAAGGATCGCGAACTATTCAAACATGGCTATATTTAATATTTTGAAAATGTTCTTTTCCGTCACCACTAGTAGCTAATGATAATTTTGAAGTACCAATAGCATAGAGTTCTGCATTACATTATTAATAAAGTATTCGATTAAACATATGTCTGTGAACTTATTACAAAATAAAACGCAGGCGTATATTTTTAAAACGATTCCAATACATGAAATGCAAAAAATACATATCTGCTACTCAAATACACTATAAGCGTTTAACATATAATCGAACTGTCACAATTAAACGCTTTAAGGCATACTTTATGTAAAATAGTAATATCTGAAAGAAAAAGTAGACGTAAGTTTTCGAAATTTCGGTTTCGCAAAGTTTTTCCGGTGGCCGTTCTGATATGATCTTTGTATTTATTACAGGATTCGGACGATGACTACTCTTCAATGCCTGCTCAAAGCTTGAGGGTAATGCTAAAAGATTCCTATCGTTATAAGAGAACTGTTGAACACAAATTACAAAATGTACATCTCTGAAATAGTGAAAATGATGCGACAGCGAACCTTAATTCTATAACGAATATAATAAGGCATTCATTGAAGTTAAAAATCGCGTTCGTTGTAATGTAATAAAGCTTGAATCCAACATAAGCAAAATCCAGTTTAATCTGATGTCTATTTTTGTCGTTTCGATCAATTGAAAATAAATCGATTTATAATAAAAAGCATTCATTTCCTCCAATCAGCTGCCATGTCCGTACCACTTGACCAATACTGACCCAATTTTTGTTTAATATTGGACGGTCCAAAGTTAAACCAGTGAACATGTCAGAGTGCTCCGAACGAACGCTCGTGTCATGATCATATTCACATCAAAACATGTTTTTGAAAAAAAAAAATCTAAAATAGTTTTCTTATTTATGTCTAAATTAAGATTATTATCTCACCATTAAACCGGCATCGACAAAATAACACCTTGTGGGAGACACTTAGCTGTAGTTTTACACTGTGGGTTATATAAATTTTGCAAAATATAGTTAATCTAGTTTATATGTGCATGCCTTTGGTAATAAGATTATAAAGTGCGGGCTTTATGTTATTTTACAGGAGCGGCCTCGGCCGTATATTACTACACCTGTTGTAAGTAATAGAGATTACATCGTTTACACATACAAATCTAGTCCTTGCATACTAAATACCTTCGTATTGATATTTGATATGTTTCGCTCGAATTGATAAGTACTAAAATATGTGCTTAATGTTTTTCACTGAATAATGCTAGATAAGTAAATTTATACTTAGCGATAGTGTATCAATCTTATGAGATAGCCTTGCTGTAGACACTTAACACTATCACAATATTTACATATAAAACGAGATGGAAAGTCTAATCGTTTTCTTTTTTTTAAGGATATACAGGAACCAGCGTCGAATGACCTTCACATTCAGGCAAGTCATTTTTTTGGATACTGAACAAAAATATTATGATTCAGTAAACTGATTGAACGCCATAGCGTGCGTTATATTTGTTGCAGTTATACATATATACATTTATATCACATGGAATACATATAGAAATACTAAAGAATGTGATATCGAAAGTAATTTTCGATTTTTAAATTAATTATGACATGCTATTATTGTTGGATGATAAATAATATCAATGTTATATTAAAGGATTTAAAAGCGGGGAAAGAGAATCACAAGGCAAGTGTTTGTTTTGTTTGTGTGGGTTATTTTTTCGGTTTCCGAAAATATCAAATACTGTAAATATGTATATTTTCTGCAATGTTGTATTTGAGTATCTTGCTAAGTTTAAGAAGATGTATATAGTTATCGAGAATATAATGTAAAACTGACCAGTGTTCTGTTAGACTTGATGGAGTTACAATGTGTAATGCATTTCATATTTAAACTAACATACAAACCATGTACATTCAACATCTTATATACAAGTTGAAAACATGCCATAAACATTTATTGAAAGAAAAACATTGCATTAAACGTTAATAATGAATTGTAGTGTTTAATATGCATTATTTAGGAATATTAGGAAGGTACAAATATGCATAAATTAACGAAAACTAGCAAATGATACCTTTATCACAAAACTGTAGAATGGTGATATGGCATAAGGTATTCCCACTATATAACACACATTTGGTCACTTACCTAAACAAGCCTGATAATAAAGGTTTCTCTCCTGCTGATATTTCTGGGGTGTTATTATGGGGGTGGGTGAATATAGGAATCACTTTGTCCGCCAACCTGTCTTCCTGTTGGTCATTCTATCCTGACACTTTTCGGGACTCTTACTTCCCTATGCATTGACGGATTACCAAAATAAGACGGTGTGTCGCGCGCAAGAACTTAATGGTTACATTAAATATTATACTTTGATGTCAACGGTCAAAACAGAGCAGTGTATTGTCAAAATACATATAGTCCGGGTCATAACTTCCCAAAGCATGGAATTATTTTGTAAGGATTTGTTATAATTTGTAACTTAGGAAAGACAGTGTGTGAAACACAATAATTGTAAGGCTTACTTTAAGGTAAAATTCGTACCTCCGGGTAAAATACAAAAACATAAACAAAGTGTGTTTTTGTCCAACTAGCTCTTTTCCGAGCTTTTACTTCCAAATGCATTGAAGGATTTCAAAATAACTTCGCACACATGTTAAACTGTAAGAGACGCCGGTGTGTCCCGCGCAAGAACCGTAAGCTGAAAGGTCAATGTAATACGTTAAGGTCAAAGGTAAAAAAAGAAAGCGTTATTATTAAAATACTGCTTGTCCGGGATACCGTAGAGGTCAGGTTCATGAAGTCAAAAGTAAAAACAAAATGCTTTATTGTCAAAATAACGATTGAAAGTAACTGTCCCATGCATTGAATGAATTAGAAATAACTCAGCGCAAATGTTTACCTATATGACACGGTGTGTCGCGCGGAAGAACCAAATGGCAACCTTAATTTCAATAGTGACAATTTAAGGCCAAATGTAAAAAAAATCATGTTAAATACCACAACGCATTGTCCCCCCTACGCAGGTCATTTTTGCAGTCAAAACATTGTTCTGTATCAAAGCACCACAACTTTAAAACTCTTCATCTTCGTCAAGTGGTATGTGAAGATATTATATATCTTTAGCGATATTTCTAGTTTAATATGATTTATATTTTTGAAATTAAAATGTTTTAGTAAGGGAATTAAAATTATGTCTCTAATATAGCGGTGTTTTTTTTTTTAAAAGATTGCAGTTAAATTTTGGTCTATGTTTACTCTATTGTTGAATGGTTAAATTGCACATACATTTCACTTATAAGATTATAATTGTTTAATAGGCTAAACGTGATGGAAACTCCCCGCCCGAACGAACCCCGTTGTTGTCAATGATAGTAAGTTGTGCTTTTGTATTACCCTAATAGTATATTTGTATGAATACGATTGTGTCGCGTTTACACTGTTCAAGTAACTTTACTTGAACAGTGTAAACGCGACACAATCGTGCTCATACAAATATGTATGTGTTGTTGGTGTCTATAATCTTAAATATGTATTTGCTGTTGGTGTATATGTACGTTTTTGGAAAGTGTAGTATGTGTTACACTAGTCAATTAATAAACGTGGCCTCTAATAAATATAAGTTAAATGGGCTGAACAATTTTTGCAAAAGGTCAGCAATTGGCCTTGCGACGATATTAACACTGTGTTTAGCCAATCTAAAAGCTAGGACTGAATTGTTTGCTAGACCTATCTTATGAATTCATGTGTATACTGTTAACGGTGTTAGGCGGCGTTTGTACTAGGTATTTGTGGTTGTAATTCTCAAAGCGTATCGTTCGCTGCAGTGTGGTACATTATTTGACAACTTGAATACACTTAATAGCGGTGTTCACTATTTATTAATATAATACTTCTTTTATGTCCACCCATGATATTCGAATGCCATTGAATACAACCAATGTGTGACGCCAATTTATTATTAAGTCGTTGCATATTTTTAGCACAAGTTCAACCCACCAAAGTTCATTATTAAAACATTTAGTTAATAACGTTGTTATTGGCTATTAAAAACAGGCACGTGGTATTTAGTTCATTTCTTTTTCAAAAACATAATACACGAAACGAGACATCGAAATGGGTCTCACGCACTGTAGATGACATTGTACACTCAAATAAAAATATGCAATTACTTACAACTAAAAACACTTCGGATCATAGAATCGCAACGACTACCGACGTGTTTAGATGTTACAAAAGTGTTTAATTAGTGTTTGATTTACAAGGGACGATGGGCATGACGCTTGACTTGGGAAATGGGCCTTTTGTGACAAGTGACACTGTTAAAAAGGGCATATTGGCGGTTTAAATAGTGTTTTTGTTCCTGAAGCAATACATTAAACTTTAGTGGAGAACGATTACATAATTTAAATTTCAGCAATCCTCTCATCAGAAACTAAAACACGTCTTGCTCTGCCCTGTAGGTGTTTATATACATTATCATTTTGCGGAAATTACTAAGCAAGAATTCAGTGTGTGTCAATGTTTGAAAACAGTGTGCGGTTATTCGGGTTAAACTGTTAATTGCGTCACAAAATAGCTACAATAAAAAAACACATTAATAGCAAACATAATACAAGTAGTGATAAGTATATAGTTAAAATGATTGCACTAAATTTGTGTGCAAAAAGTACATTGCGAAATAAACATGTGCTAACATTTAGAGTGGTTGCGTTTAATAAACAATATAAATATTGTTTACCACACGTGCTACAAAGAAAGATAGTTAAATAGGGACATGTCCCTTCATGCAGTGTTCATTTATATGTTTACACTATATTAAACTATATGCCTTTGTTTTACAGGCTACATACGACCACCCATCTCCGACCAATACCACTGTTTTCCAATTAGTTTTGTGATTTATGCATAAAGCTCAGTTTCATTTATTTTCCAATGTATTATCAACATACAGTATATGCAAATAGCTGATGGTATGTAATTCAACTTCAGGAGACGGACATATAAACCGAAGATCGGGTTGCTGAACATGATAGTGATTTCCTGCAGATATGAATGTATTGCTCTGAAAACTAGAGTGTCCAAATGTCCTTCCGCACAACGAAACAAAGAAGCAATCCGACACATTGCTGAAGCGAAACATTTCTGGTCAGCGACGTGTCAGTATCAATGGAACTTTATTTATAGATATGAACACAATTCATGAAGATCGTGTATTTATGACGTTAACAAATGTGTGTTGTATTAATTATTATAGATTATACATGTTCCATGGCTGCTCATTCCATTAAAACAAATTCATGTAGAGTATAGTGATAGATAATGTAAGGAAGGCATGTGTTATCATACTGATGCATTATGCATCGTCCATCGGATAACGATTAAGTTATGCAGCAATGCTGATGTTGGGGAGTACAAGTATACAGAGGTTAGTTGTATCAACAATTATATTGATATGCAGGTTAATATCGATAGGGCTAAGTAGTAGGTTTGGCGCCCAGTTGTAATATGGATTCTGTTTTGTATCCATTTTGAGATTTCACATTTACAATATTTCAGTTATTTTAACACTGATGTTCGGCATATATCCATGTTGAAATAGCAAAATAATGTGTGTAGTCATTTTTAGAAATATGCACACTTCATTCGATTCATTTGTTTCTCATATTAAAATCCATTTGTGTTAAAATTATTAGTATTCCTGTGTTTTAACAAACATGAGTGTTTTAGTTTATTTGATGTTTTCGTTAATGTGTTCATATAGTTGTATTATCTGTTTAACTGACTATGGTTGGTAATGTTTTAATTTTAAAATCAAATTTTATTGGAAATACACATTTAAAAACTGCAAATGCAAGTTAATTATTACATTGATTTTGATACGTTTAGTTAGTGTGTACTTAACTGGAAATTATAGCTAATCAAAACCAACTAAACTCCCATCGCTATAAGTGTCGAGCAATTTATCGTTGGGTGTAACATTATAGAATTGAATTGTATGTCAGTTATTTGTATTTAGTATTCATACAAAATGACTTTGCTATAAAAACAACGAACCAAACAAAATAAGTATAAATGAATGAAGGGAAACAACCCAAACAGTTGGCATAGGTACTCCTCTAACATCAGTAACTATCAGACACGACTTAGTAATTCACATGCAAGAACCATCAGTTTAAATGTGAACATAATTCCAGAAGTTGGAACTAGTTTTCTTATATGTCTAAGGGTAAGTTGATGATTTAAGAAACAAGTGCCATTTCATGTTTTAAAAAATAAATTTGTGAATTTAATGAATTTTGAGCGTTTATGTGCTGTGTATCGTATTTTAATTAGTTGTCTGACACAACAGACTTGTATGTGTAATGCTTGGAAATGTGTGTTGATATCAGGAATATTTTTCGTGTTTTTATGCATTAATAAACATTAAACTTGAGTGTGCCGAATGTCCTTTCCTACCACGAAAAATAGAAGCAATCCGACGCATTGCTGAAGAGAAAAATTACTGGTCAGCGACTTGTTAGTATCTAGGAACTTTAGTATAGATATGAACACAAGTCAGGAAGATCGTGTATTTATGAAATTTAAAAATATGTGTTGTATTAATAGATGATACATGCTGCATGGTTGAACATTCCGTTAAAAAAAAAAGAAAAAAAAAAGAAAAAATGATACATGTAATTCATATAGCGATAGCGTATAGTGATAGATAATGTGAGGAAGGCATGTGTTATCATAATGATGCATTATGCACCGTCCATCCAATAACGATGAAGTTATGCAGCCTTGCTGGTGTTAGAAAGTACAAGTATACTAAGTTGTTGAGTTGTATTTACACTTGCTATGTATTGCTATGCGGCTAATATCGATATACTAAGTAATAGGTTTGCCGCCCAGTTGTAAAATGGATTCTATTTTGTATAAATTTAGAGATTTCACATTTACAATATTTCCGTTTTTAACACTGATCTTCTGAATATATCCATATTGAAATAGAAAACTGATATGTGTAGTCTTTTTTTTAAATGTGCACCCTTCATTTGAGTCATGTGTTTCTGACATTAAAATATATGGTATAATGTGTGTTAAAATTATTAGTATTCATGTGTTTTAACAAACATGAGTGTTTAAGTAGATTTGATGTTTCGTTAATGCAAAATAAAGCAAATCAAAACCAACAAGTGGCAACTAATTTGTCGTTGGCTGTAACATTATAAAATTGAATTATAAGTCAGTTATTTAAGTTAAGTATTCATGCAACATAACGTTGCAATAAAAACAACAAACCACATTAAATTAAGTTTAAATGATCAAAGGGAAACAACCCGACCAGTTTGCATATTTTCTCCTCTAACATCAGTAAATATCCTACCTGACTTCGTAATTTCACACACAAGAACTATCAGTTTAAATTTGAACATAGTTCCAGAAGTTAAAACTAGTTTTTTTTAATGTTTATAGGTACATTGTTGTTTTTAGGAGCACGTGCCATTTCATGGTTAAAAAAAAACATTTCTGAACTTAATGGATTTCGAGCGTTTATTTGTTCTGTATCGAATTTTGGTTAGTTGTCTCACAGAACAGACTTTTATGCGTAATGCTATGAAATGTATTTTGATATCATGAATATTATTCGTTGTCTATACATTATTAAACATTCATTTCAAATTATTCTTGTATTTGACACATCAATCAAGGACAACGTAAATTAAAACACATTGCATCTGTGTATTGTAGTTTAATTCAATCCACAAAAATCATGATCTGGAAAATGGTGCCCAGCGCGTGACCACCGCGTTATCGAGGGCCCGTTATAATTATGTTAAACATCCCTGTATCTGAGGACGAATTCAAATGTGAGTGGGTGTTCATGTCACAAAATGAACTTGACCACTAGAGGAGTGGATTTATATTGCGGTCAGGTAAGCGCAGTTGGGAAAGCACTAGCCCGGGCTGCACGATTGGGTGTTCCAATATGGTTAACGAATCACACGTTTTAACAAAATGTCAAAATTAGCACGTATTGTCTTATCTGGTAAATGGCAAAAACTTCAAACAGCCATTCTTTTTATAAATAATGTAAACTACGGTTTGTTGTTAAATACACATGTTTACATGTAAACGTGTGGTTTTGTAATGTATAATAGTTACGTACAGTCCAGCAACAATTAACACTCGACATGTCGTTTTAAACGATACATGTAAGCTTTTACAATGCGAAAACTTGTCGCGTGTTGTTTTCAAATAACAAACTAGCACAACAGTTTTCATAGCTTACGACCCAGACCCAGACACATATGCTACAACTGGCTTACGCCTTGCGTCTTTGTAATCGAAAAGAGTCTACATAATCAGTGGGTATTATTTTAGTTTTAGCCGCTTGAATATGTTCGCTCCCATTCTCTTGATATATTTTATAAGCATCATTGATCATAGTAATGATGTACCACCTTTATTATTGTTTAAACAAAAAAAGAGTAAATTGTAAATGTCGCCATAATCCAATAGGTTAGTTAGTAAGAACCTTGAGATTAAACTTAAACAAAGTTGAGTTCTTGAAATCCTGCTAAATTCTTAAGCCAGTGCGTTTGGTATATACCATCTTCACGCATATACTCATATTTGTTATTTGTCAGATTTTTATTTCAATTATAAATTTGAAATTTCCCTTGAAACTCGTTAGAATTGGGTCGTGTTCCGCTGTAATAATTATTTGATAATTAATATCACCGATACATAATTAACCAGGGACTGGTACATGGATTATACATGTTTGTTGTATATGTAAATGTAAAGGCGTCATAAATTTAAATGCCATTTGGTTTAAGGCCACATTTAATCTCATGGAGCACTGACTAAGTGGATGTTTGTTAATTAAAAAGCAAAAATTGCTAAGTATCAGGTAGGAAATGAATGTATTGTGAGTGTGAAATAATTGTCCTGGTTCTCTTTCCCGGTATTGTAACACTGAATAACAGTTTAAGTGCAGATACAGTAAAGACTTTCAATGAATTGTTATGGACATTCCATGTTTGTGCTTGTGTTTTCAATAAACGTGAACGTCAAACTAACACAACAACAGTGAATGTGTATATGTATACTGTATATTTACCATTTACAATATTATGTTTGCAATATACGGACTGCTATGTTGGATTTCTATTGTTGGATGTAAGTTACACAACTATTGTTTGAAAGAAAACAAACCTTATGATGTTTAAGTTTTTGCATACTTATATATTATATGTTATACTTAATAAGTATACTTATAATTTATAATATGTATTTAAATGTATACTTTTATGAAACACATTTTATGAAATAGCATTATGTTACATCCACAATAGCAACTTTTTCAGCATCGCAATCGCCACGAATAGCCATCAAATTAGTATCTGAAACTACACTGGAAATTTCATGTATCGTCGACGATAAAACACCAGGGCTGAGAAGGATTTACAGAGTACATGGCACTAACTTAATTTTAAGAGTTTCTGTGAAACAAACTGATACACAATGTGAGGTATCCACCATGCTTTCAACGGAAACCGTACAGTGTGCGTGTGAGGACACATATCGAGTGGTATGCAACGTGTCAGACAAACACATTGAAGGTGACCTGTGGAAATGCGCCACATTTCCAAAAGGCATTCCCGAATACAGCCATATTGCAAACGTACACGTTTACAATAACGGTATGTAAACATGTTACAAACACAGCTTTTATTTATTTTTTTATCTGCATATTATGATTGCAAATTGTTGATACCATGATTATAAGTATCATAGTTAACCATTTACGTTTATATAATTAAGATTTTTCTTTCGTTGAAACATTTTAATTGTGTCTATATTTTATTAGTTTTCTACAACACATTAACATTATATGATGTTTACGACTCGGTATATTAGTCCAAAGTTTCTTTGATGAATTTTTGTAAACCGCTGGTCTGTGTGAATATTTACATTCTTTATTTTTCCTGAGGCACCTCTGACTATACAAAACTGCCGTTCGAGGATCTAACAAGCATTTCTTCAAACAAGTTCAATTTTGAAAATGATAAATACAAGGCCACTATTTACACCAATGCACACGGTAAATACGAGTATTCCTTATTTTTTATACATAGCTCTTGCACTTATCTTTACTGAAACTCACGTATTACGTGTTATTATTCTTATATTTGAAATGTTTTGTAATTAACACATTAACTATATCAACACTGTATCACCAGCATAATTACTACAAGTACATGTTATAAGCGTCCACAATTTCTTTTTGTAGTGCCATTGTCAATATCTATTGATAGACACTTTAGTTCCATTTTCTAATCAACATCTCGATTTGTATTGGGTAAATGCATAATTTAGTTAAGTAGATAAAAAGAGCGAGAGAAAGAGTAAATTAACTGCTTTAAATTTGAACACATACTAATACTATAGGGATAAATGTACCGGGTAACGTACATGTATATACACATTTATAAAAATACCACAGGCAACAGCAAAACAACATCTGTATCGACGATCATTGGCAATTCTATAAATCCGAGCATCTCTTTCAACACTTCAGCTGAGTTGTGGGTAACAACGGAATCTCAGAATCTAATCAACGGTAGGATATATGAATACCAACAGTTATATGTAGTAAATTTAACGATTGAGTAATAGTGTATATTTATAATCTATGGCAATAAGTATTTTTATTAACTGCTATATGCACTGCTGAGTTGAATTATATTTTAAAGCGTTAGGTGGTACTGTGGAGAGTGCATTCATTTACTACGTAAATTGTTATTAAACAATTACATATGTGCAGGGAAGGATGGAACAACAAGTACATCGCTATTAGATCACATCTCGAACAAGCCAAATAGTTATGCAAACAAGCCTGATGAAAATTTGGAAACAAAGAAGTATCCAACTGTACCTAATGGTATGATATCAAATAGCCGTTTTGTTGTTTTGACTTAACGCGTATATATGTGTGTGTGTGTTTTCTCAATGCTAATGCAAATCTTAAATTACTGAATCTATTTTGGCAACATTTCAATAGCTTATTTAGCATTGTTAATGGTTAACTAAATATAAATTGACACATGTGTTCTGCAAGAATCACGCTATTGCATGTATGCATTGTTTTCATTTAATTCATTATTAATCTTGCTATATTACCGTTGTATCTCTACAGGTAAATGTATCTTTATGACTTTTTCTTAAAGCAAGGTCATACAATGCATTTTATTAACGTTTATTTTTCAGATAACTTCTATCAGAAGTTCATAATTATCATCAGCGCCTCGGCTGTGGCTGTAGTCCTCATTGCAGCTTCGCTGTTGATTTGCGTCTACAGGAAATATCATCATCTCTCAGGTCGTATTCAAACTATGGGTTTTCATTTTTTTTATGCAATCCGCTCTTAACATATGATATATGATAAAACTGTACATATTTATATTATTGATCGAAGATGTAAACACCATTCTACAATATCCACACAGTCATAAGAAAGTGTAAATGTGATATTTATGTCTGCATATTAATAAAAAAAAACATGCCATTTTGTCGGAGTATGAATAATGCCATATGCATATCGCTTCAATTCTGTGTTACTATGATAATATTTTTGTTAGTTTTATGTCGTTTTACAGATGCCTTGGAAGCAGTTATTACTCCAGTTCATGACAACGCTAGCACTGCCCAAAGCACGGATGCCATGAGGACTGAAGATTTAGCGGAAGGCCGACAGTCGACAGTGGAGATCTACGAAAGCATCCCGATGATGGTTATATCGCCTATGGCCGACAGTTACCCTCTCTCACACGACGCACACATACTTGCTAATGTTTTGGAATCTGGAAGTGAATCAAGCATTGGAAATTATTACGAAACTGTCCGAGATTCCACGAATGTCGATGTCTCATCATCTACCGGTAAGTAAACAGTACTTGTACTTTTATATACAAATATAGATTCATATTAGATAAGGTTTGTTAATATATCAAGGTGTAATAACTAAAACATATGTGCAGTAAAGCATGTGTTTATATATCTATGACCCTATGCATAATTATAGTGTCACTGTACATTTGGTACATGTTTTTTGGTAGGTGTGTATGACAATGAAACCGATGTTGTCGCATATACCTGTTGTTTTGAGCTTCCATAATGAAGTGTCTCTGGTTTAATAAGGAAAAACTGCAGTACACTCTGTACTTAATGACATAAAACAATATAAATGAATTAACGACATTACCATCAACCAACAAGGCTGTAATCTGAAATTGAAGTACTCCACATTGTACTGCTTTTGTAATTGTAGTCTCATAATATTGTACTCGTAATTGTATTTATTTATTGCCAGGCGCCGAAGCGGTTTCCGACCTACATCCGTATGTACTCACGATTTTATGTGTTACAAGAAAATATATAAATTCAATTGTTCATTATCGCGACTTTACTTCCATGATCAACACATTGAACTTACTTTGCCTTCAATATGTGTATATAAGGCTATTTCACCACATAAATTTGTTATTAAAACAAGTATGTCAAACATGTTTAAACATACTAACCTTATTGGTTAACTTTTAACAGTATCAATGTTAACGCAATATAAATAATACATTTGAATATTGTTGCAGAACTACACAAGTTACCTATGAGAGTCTCCTTGGACTGAGAACAAATGGAAAATCGCAGTACAACACCATAGCAAGCAGCTAAAACAACGTCAATGCAAAAGTCAACAAACAATTTAACGCAAAGGTCAACGTATAGGGCGGAGACCAACGTCAAGGCCATCTCAGAAGTCAATTCAAAATTTAAAGCAAGTCAGCTGCAGGCCAAAGCGAAAATCAACGAAAAACGTAAATGCACAAGTCAACGCACAACGCAAAGACCAAAGTTTAAATCAACACAGAAGTCAATCCAAAATTCAAAGCAAAGTCAGCATAACGGTCAATGCGAACATCAACGACAACCGTCAACGCACAAGTCAACGCAAAATGCAAAGACCTACGTAAACATCAATACAGAAGTCAATCTACAATTAAAAGCTAAAGTCAGCATTAAGGTCAATGTGAACATCAACCACAAACGCCATTGCAGACATCAGTGTGTCTTGCTAAATAAGGTTGCAATAGTATGCAACTGAAACAGTAATTAGCAATAGCAGAGCAAACACCTTTAAACAAGAAATAACAATACGTTTGTTTTACGTTTATGTGTGTGAGCTACCAAAGACAAACACGTTGCCTTGCGATATAAAACGCTGATATTTGAAATATAGATAATGCACTATTATCTGATTAATAATGTGATGAAAATTATGTATGCCAGATTCGCATGTATATATATTTTTTGTATAGTTTACATACTCATTTCGAAATTTCTCACGAACAATATTACGTTTATTTTGAATGCTGTTTTTTTTATGTATACAATAACAAGTTTGCGAACAATCGAAAATTTGTGTCGCGAGAAATGGCGAAATTTCGTGACATCGCGAGCGAGCGGTCTTTGCCTCGCGATCAAATCGGCTCGTCGCATTTCGCGAACTTTTTGGGTTTCTCGTGGCACGTACTGTAGATGAAGACTGAGTATCACGATTTATGGAATGCTTAGGACATATATTGTATTGTTTTATGCATGCATTATTTTCAACATTTCAATATGAAGGTCAACAGTTTTAACGTTATTGGACGCGTAGGAATACATTTTGACGATATATTTCAGTTTCGTGATCTATAGCCCCCTAACATAAACCTGATACACGTGAACTCCATTAGCATTACACGCGCTTGAATTGTTATCTATCGTCATACTTGGTTTTGTTCGTGAACGTATTTATTGAGCTTAATGATACCATAACAGTATTTTAGTGTGATATTCGTGTATGTATTTAAATTGATTGCAGTACGGCAACTAATATATTATTCGTAACGGTATTTTTAAATATTAATGCCTACAATTCAGTGTCAGGTTAATTTTGTCGAGCTATACTGCCGTTAGTTTAAACGACACAACTTTTTCAGTTTACTGTTTAGAGAAGTAGTAGGGTAAAAAGTAAACCCGTAATGTCTTTAAGAATTATCCCCTAGTATAAGCCATATTTAATATTCGTGTACTAACATTATGAACTTGTACGTTAAGATAGTTCACGGTTAGGAGACTCACCGGACCACCTCATTTCGAGGTGTTAAGAGACTGTCCGGTGGTGACTTCCGAGGTGATTCGGCGGTGCAAAAATATTGTATGACATACCAATTTTGTATTATTTTCTTATAATAAAGGTGCTTTTCAAGAAATCGGCCAATGTCATTACAAGCAGAAATGATAAAATAACACTCGTGTGTACACAAATAAAGGCTGTATGATTTAAAATAAGTTGAAGTCATTGACAGAATATGTGCCGGCATGTTTACCCGTCTGAATTCTTACTACAACCCATTCTGAAGTGTGTGACGACTGACGATGATCATAAATACAAATGTCTTCACATGCGCATTATATGGTTTGCAATAATTTGTAGTTTTGGTGACAACGATTGGATAGTCGGTGTACATTGTGTTTATAATGAGAAGATAAGCCATTTACCGAAAATAGGGGGAATCGCGAGTGTGTGTGTGTATACACGCGTTATTAGTGTATGTATATCGCCACCTTAGGATTGCAAAGGCATATCTAACATTAGTTAAACGAAGCAGATTGACCCATGCAATACTAAGTTCGGGATTTGTAAATTGTTTGATTTACATATATCGATTCGTCCATGTTTATAATGGTTCTCACTTGCATTCTTACCGAATGTACCAGCAATGTTTTAATAACAGTTATTTTGTTTTGTGATGATCGCGATGTATTGACCTTTATATTCATATAAGTCTTTGTGCTTATGATGGCAATTATAATGGTTTTTGTGCAAATCCTTTAAACCATTGTGTTCATCGCCAGTCAATTCACGATTCAGGCAATACATACGTTAGATCACGTCTCTTTAATTTCACAACACACGCGTCCTCACATACAAATGTAGCATAAATGTATGATTTTTGTAGTGTACGTATAACATAAACATATATTTAAACAGACATTTCGATATGTGTTTTTAAGTATTATAACGTTGGATAAGGTTAGTAGTATGTGTAATGTATTTTGGACTGTAATTTCAAAGCAAAGCTAGTTAAAAGGAATGGTGTCTTAGTCATTGGAATAACACTTATGTATAACTTCAAACCAAGCGATATGCACTACTCTTTAATTTGCCAAAAGCGTGATAAACCTGTACAGAACGCGGAAGTGGTATATTGTAGCGTTGCACTAGATCTTGTTATTCCAATAAATCAATAATCTAGAGTATCCATTTGAATGTGATTTAGACTGTAAACAGGTGCAAATAAATCACGTCGGTTGTTTGCCAATTGTAACAGCGCCTTGCAAACAATTTAGCGTACAACGTGTATGTTATACACATTTAGATATGTTTATCATCTGGTAGTAAGAACTATCACTAGCTGGAGCTTGACATGCTTAGAAAGTTTTTAACATTTAATTTCACTATGACTTCCCCGAAGGATACAACACAGACGGATGTATCTCATTCCTCCTATGTTATATGTAAAACAATACATGTTAATACATTCACATTTTTTAAATATTTTGTTGTTTTCTATTGCGAAGTTATATATAAACATAAATTAATATATATTTGTGTTGTGTGTTTTCTCATTCAAATACGAAGTTAATAAGTTAAGTGATTTATAATATGTGTTTTGTACTAAATGACAATTAATGTTAAGATTATTTATTTTGCCAATTTTATTGCATTTCGGACAAGAGCATTCCGGCATGAGAACTACAATGATTAGATATGATGGAAAGCACATATCAAACATGTACAATTTGAAATACAGACCCATTTAAGCGTTATACGTGTATATGCACGTGTATGTAAAAGACAAATTTGTCTGGATTTCTCTATTCTCCAAAAATTCCAAATAATTATTTTCTTCACGCATAATGGGATAAATATGCCGTTATTGTGTTAGGGTCACAATTAGATTAAGCCTAAATATAGCTCGATTGTGATGAAGGCTTACTATACTAGTTTCGAGTCCGAATCCTGGTTAGAAGAAATACTTGATGTCAGAAGTAAAGGAAATGTGGTTATATGAGGCAAGTAGCCACAGTGTCCAACAAGAAAACACGAATTCGCACACAAGTGCAATAGTTTGAATGGATTTAAAACTAAATGTACGTTGTCGTGAACTTCATCAGCATGATGGCGGAGTTCTTATACTGATGCTGTTGTTGTTTTGTGTCGTCTGAATGTCAATTATGAACCCAAAAGCTATTTCCAAACGTGCCGATCATACAACAAAGTAATCCAATGCTTTATCAATTTAGAGTTTTCAAACACCACTGAATAAGTGTTGGCATAAAGAGCACGTGGTGAAGCTTGTACAGATCGATAAATGCCATTTAATTCGTTTACCATACATTGGGAAGTGATAAAATGTCACGGGCCAAAATGGAGATAAAAATAAGTATAACTTGTGTACTAAGGATATGTGAAATATGATATGTAGGTCGGTAGGTAGGTAGGTAGGTAGGTAGGTAGGTAGGTAGGCATGTAGGTAGGTAGGTAGGTAGGTAGGTAGGTAGGTAGGTAGGTAGGTAGGTAGGTAGGTAGGTAGGTAGGTAGGTAGGTAGGTAGGTAGGTAGGTAGGTAGGTAGGTAGGTAGGTAGGTAGGTAGGTAGGTAGGTAGGTAGGTAGGTAGGTAGGTAGGTAGGTAGGTAGGTAGGTAGGTAGGTAGGTAGGTAGGTAGGTAGGTAGGTAGGTAGGCATGTAGGTAGGTAGGTAGGTAGGTAGGTAGGTAGGTAGGTAGGTAGGTAGGTAGGTTGGTAGGTAGGTAGGTAGGTAGGTAGGTAGGTAGGTAGGTAGGTAGGTAGGTAGGTAGGTAGGTAGGTAGGTAGGTAGGTAGGTAGGTAGGTAGGTAGGTAGGTAGGTAGGTAGGTAGGTAGGTAGGTAGGTAGGTAGGTAGGTAGGTAGGTAGGTAGGTAGGTAGGTAGGTAGGTAGGTAGGTAGGTAGGTAGGTAGGCATGTAGGTAGGTAGGTAGGTAGGTAGGTAGGTAGGTAGGTAGGTTGGTAGGTAGGTAGGTAGGTAGGTAGGTAAGGGAGGTAGGAGGTAGGTAGGTAGGTAGGTAGGTAGGCAGGCAGGCAGGCAGGCAGGCAGGCAGGCAGGCAGGCAGGCAGGCAGGCAGGCAGGCAGGCAGGCAGGCAGGCAGGCAGGCAGGCAGGCAGGCAGGCAGGCAGGCAGGCAGGCAGGCAGGCAGGCAGGCAGGCATTAAGACAGGCTGGCAGGCAGGCAGGCAGGCAGGCAGGCAACAGGAGATAACTCTATTTGGCAATAAGTGATCAATTGTCAAAAAAACCACACAGCACATCACATAAACACATAAAGAACACAAACACACATTAATAAAACTGGGGTAACTGCCTTGGCACGGTCAATGCAAAGCATGGAGTGTTTAAACCGGTTTCATTGGCGCCAAACCTCACACTTAGCCTAGAATTATTCACTTAAAATGCACATGTACACCATTGACAACATGGAAACACATAACAGACAAAAATAAACAAATACTGCAAAATGAATAAAACTGGGTTCACCGCCTTGGAACGGTCAATGCAAACAATTTGGGGGCTTAAACCGGTATACGGGCGGCCAAACCTTACAATTGGCCCAGAATTCTTCACACAATATTTAAGTGTAAATAAAAATTAACCCCATAGCATCGTAATTCAAATTAAACATCAATAAAAGAGAATACTATTAGCATTTTATTACTCAATGGCTGTATGCAAACCAGTGTAGCAGAATTGCAACTTTCTAAGGCACGATGAAATGAAAAAAAAAACAGGTATTAACTACGTCTCTTCTTTACAAAAAAAAATGTGAAGGCATAGCATCATATAGTTCAATTTTCATATCATCGTCATGAAATTTCAGGAAGAAGCCGTACTGTTGGATGCAAAATGCCAGATTACATAGATTTGTTTTATATAAGTTGTATTTTTACTGAATAAAACTAAAAATACTGTTATAAATTTTCAAAAGAAATTTCCTGCCATCAAAAGATGAAAAAAAACAACTTTATGAACGTGCGTGTTAAAACCAGAGTTTAAATTGGAAATGAAGTAAAATATTAAATAAAATGGCACGATATATCCTAGATGACCTTACGCTTCGTCACTGAGACATTAAAAATATTTAAATTATGACGTAATCCAGAAACGCGCAATGCACCCGATGACGTCATATTTTAAAACGCAAATCAGTTAAAGCTATTTATCCACCATATTAATATTAATACGACCAAATTTGTAGCGATGAAAGAAATTCGGTATCAACAACTATTGAGCATGCAATTTTATTATAAGCGCATGATATCCTTTTGAAATGAAATATTGTACCAAATTATTTAGTATACGTTTAGCATTCACTTTAACATATCTACATTTGCAAACACGTTTCAAAACATCACTGTACAATGATGGGTGGGATATTCCTTTAGATAAGAACCATTTCAAAGAAACGTTGTATTAATAAACTAAAACACTATATTTTGTATATAAGTTAGCAAACTTAATGCATAGATCATGATATAAAAATCCCTTCTTTAAGTAATTTCTTAGTTAGTGCATGGTAAGTAACATTTATTTATAGTGTAAGGTATGAATGCGCAAATAATATTGATCTTAGTGTATTATTGTGAACTTTCCAAACTCTTTACTGCTGCAAATACAACCATTTTGGAAAATATCCGTAGTGGATTATTCGATAATAATACTCATTTCATTATAATAAACATTACACAAATATTTACATAATCGTATAAGAAATAAATTAACAGTATGCTGACTAGTTTGTGAATAACACGCCTATAGCCTTTTTATCATAAAGAAACCAACAGAATTGTGACCATATAACTTCTTCCTTATATTATTCAAGGCATGTTTCCGGTGTCATTGAACAGTTATGATGAACCTCACTGTTAACATATTATATTCACGTTATTTGAGTTTCATTCCAATTAATTGCGGACTGGACACTCACAATGTCATAAAACATGGACCGGAGTATACTGTTATGTGCGATGGCATTGCTTGCTGCAGAATATGCCTGTAAGTTTTACATTTTCCTTTAAGGGAAGTAACCCTTTAACATTATAAAACAATCACATAATAAATGAATACAATGAGCTACGAGAATTAAAGCAACAGTCCACAAATATAATAAAAATAAAACATTGCAGAATTGTTTCTTGTGTACATGTTACTGATCAAAATATATTATAAACGCATTGAAATTGGTAAAATAATAACGTGTTGGTAACATTTTATCGGATAGTTTTCTGTATGTGATAGCTGGAAATGCATCTGAAGTAAATCAGACAGTTTACACTAGTGTTTATTCGGTTTGTAACCAAGTGTTTTCGAACAAAAACATTATAAAGTGCATTTGCTAAGTAAAAAACAGTTTTCAGTCGAATAAACGTCATTAAGGTTCATTAGAACTAATGAAGTAAGTAAGATGTACCGATTTATATTATATGCGCTGCGGCTTTAACGGTATAATGCTGTTCACAGTTGTGCATACAAATTAAATCAAAATAGCACATGCGTTCCATTTCTTTGAATACTATGCAAATACATATCAAACGATAAATATGTTACTCTACTTTGGAAAGTCGGGTTACTTTGTACATAATAACGACTAACTGTTTTATCTTAGTCAAATCTTTGTGCAAGCTTGACTTACCATGTATATACATATCGATACTAGCTTGAACTAACTATGCATAGTAATGTATTTTTGGCTATGTTAATAATGTGAACATGTGAAAACAGTATAACGATTCGTATGTGTAACGTCATTGATTCCTAGTTCAGGATCGGCATCAAGAAAGCTCATACAAAAATTCTTATCTTACGATATAGCCGGTATTTAAATTGTTGAATTCAAAGAGCTTTATACATTATACGGTATATTTGAATCACTGGTGTATTTCTATAGAAACATTTTCTCTGCAAGACAAAGCCTTATACGTCGATACTTCTAGGTTTGCTAAACTCGTGTTAACACTTATAGAATTAATAATCCTAGTTACACTTTCATTATTTTATACAAAATGATGCACTAAAAATAAAAGCGATTAAACGACAACTTATTATAATTAGTTTGTATTCATTTTGCAAAGACTGTTAATTTTAAATGGCATTATAGCCCATAGTTACATGTACATGTGATTTGTGCATGTCTCGTTCATAACAAAAAAACAAATCATGTTGCACATCATTTGATGGTATCATTAACCTCAATACAGACATCTGTGTAGGGAATGTGTATGATTTTACAATCACCGAACACGTATTTTATTGTGTCTTAATAACATTGTTTGTCAACAGGTTATTAAAGGGACGTGTTCACTGATTTTCGCATTTTTTGGAAGTATTCCATACATGTCTTAACTTGACAGAATTAAGCATCAGAACTAAAAATCTAAAGTATAATAACAAGAATAGTATTTAGAAAAAACAGGTCCCACCGGGCTTCGAACCCGGGACCTTCGGATTAAAAGGATATCGTCTTAACAACTCGGCTATTCTGACTTGTATATTTTATCCTGCAGTATTTACCTTAAGTAAGTATTCCAAGTGATGTCAACAATTGGAACAAAAGCAACAACAACTATCCACATTATTACATCGTTTAGCGTTACAAACGCTTTATAATTTTATCAATTTCAACTGATGTTTACTTATGCACGAAAAGGTTTTTACAGTATACTTCTAGGTCCGTAGTGTTATTGTGCTCCCTGGTATACAGTGTTCTTTAATTTTTTCAATCGATGACAAACAGTTTAACAATTGTCAATTCGTCAATCTGTGAACACGTCCCTTTAACATAAAATAGTATTTCTTATTTTTGGGCGATCAACACTCGATTTGCGTGCTTCGAATAAATTGCAAATACGGTATCACACCAATATTTTGCTACCTATGACATGTACACGTCAAAATTATAGTTAGATGGGGGAGAATAAGTAATACAAGTTTGTGGTGTCAAAATTATTCGCCAAATGAACTATGCTGTTGTTTTCGTTAAACTACTGATACATAATTTGATTTGCAATTTTGTTTTAATTACGTTCACAACCACACGCAGTATTGACTATTCATCCGTTCGTTCATTCATTCATTCATTCATTCATTCATTCATTCATTCATTCATTCATTCATTCATTCATTCATTCATTCATTCATTCATTCATTCATTCATTCATTCATTCATTCATTCATTCATTCATTCATTCATTCATTCTATCTTTCTTTCTTTCTTTCTTTCTTTCTTTCTTTCTTTCTTTCTTTCTTTCTTTATTTCTTTCTTTATTTCTTTCTTTGAAGTTTATTCAAGTATATTTTAAATCTTTGCTATTCAAATATCTACTGTTATGGTAAAACATTGCAATGTAATTGAAAACGGACAATACATGTCAGTGTCATATCCACCACGGATTGATGTTAGAGTGCTGTGTACATCAACCATGGAAGTTTCATGCATTAGTGGTAGTGGCAGTTACGGAATTTGGACAGTCTACAGAACTCGAATCGGTTTGGAAGATATGCAAAATATGGGAAAAGTTATTTAAAATGATCGAGAATGCAATGTAACTTCCCTCAAAACTACTGAATCAACACTGTGTTTTTGCATCGATGGAAATCACGTCATATGCAATATATCCGGTGAAAGGATTGCTAACACAGGTGACCAATGGCAGTGTGGTACATTCACAAATGGAACTTCTTATTTAATTATTGTAATAAATCAAGGTAAGCTCATGATTTAAGTGCGATCTTAAAAGCCGCACGCATTTTATGAAATATAGCAGAGTGGAAAATGAAGCAACATGATTGGCGTTAACATACTGTATTGTTAGTTTGCCTTTCAATGCACGAGAGGAACACAGTTTCCAACTGCCTCAATTTCAATTTCCAACTGCATACATTTCAATATAAAATGAGTACTGTTCCATGAAAACCTAGCTTGATGACACAATGTTCGATTTCTACTTTTTAACATATTAAATATTGTAATAACTTCATATCATCGTGCCTCCGAAAGTTGCAATTATATGTTTATGGTGAACATTGAATCATTGAGTAATTAAATTTTATCCCTTCATGAATGCCTACATTGACGGAATAACACCCCGTGGAATACACTTAGCTGTATTTCCACACTGGAATACAGCAAACATTGTATAATGACGTCATTTTGTGGATTGTCGTGATGTCATATTATGTTGTTTTTTCGTGTTGTTTTGTGTCTTTCTTTCGTTTATTTTCAAGACAAGGACAACAAAAAAGATGGGATAAATATATTAGTCTCGTACTTCAGGTTTTCTAAACATCGCTAAATACAATTATCTTTATTCAACACTAACCTAGTATTTCCTTTTCAATTGAATTACTATTCTTTTTTATTACTATTTAATTTGAAATGTCAATGCTATGAGGTTAAATTTTATTTACAAGTAAGTGCATTGTGATTAATTATGGGCTAAGCGTGAGGTTCGTCATGACTTTAAACCGGTTTAAACCAGCAATGCTTTGCATTGACCATTCCAAGGCGGTGACCCCAGTTTTAATCGTTTATATGTTTTGTGTTATGTTGTGCGTATTGTCCTGTTTTGTATAAGTCACTTGCCTCAAATACAAGACCAGCGGATGTTAACAAGGGTTTACCTCCTGGTGATGTCTCTGGAGTTTCATTATCCTAATATTTATAAAATACTATCGTTTTTAAACAATTCATGCCAAATTTGTGTTTATATTATAGTAGTAAAAGAGTAATCACTTTTAGAATGGAACGAAGGAATTCAGATATAAAGTAATTGTCATCACTGTTTACATGTGACGTCAAAAATGCGATGTTCTATGTCATAATCGAAATGTCGTTAAGCCCGGTGTTCCAAGAGCGGTGCTCATATACAATAGAACTAACAATAGCCTATTTTTGTACTTGTAGATAAAAAATAAATGTATACTAGCGTAGATATCCAGTGATATAAATGATGGAATCGAGTCTGTTTACAAGTAATTGCTATATTTAAGGTCAGTTCTGTTTAATTCTATGTATATATGTTTTACACACCTCGTTTCAAAAACTACATCTGCATTTGAAACCAGATACGTTTTCGGTAAACAAATGGCATACACTTTGAAACATGAACGCGCACTATAGACGGTTTTACAAATGCAACTCATGTGAAACATGAACATAAACCCAGTAAATATTACATTGGATAAATCCTATATAGACATAACGTTTTTGTCTTAGAAATCAGCGAATGTACAACACCAAATGATCTAGTGCACGTCACCGAGGAAGGAAGCACCATACAGACAACTGTGAACATCGAACCGGTAACAACGGTATCGGAGATGCTCACAAAAGCGGGAGGTAAGACAAATATACTTATTGTTGGCAATGCATATGTAGCGCTATGAACGCACTGCCAGTTGTGACAATAACAAATTAGGTATGCAACATTGATTCAGATCATATCTTGTAAGTGTAAAGTTTTGTTTGTTATATACAAGTGTGCATCCTACTTTTATAGACGTGTTTTACTACATTTCGTAAACTTACGTATGGCCATGATAATATAACAGTTTTGTATTTAAAGCACACCAGTAAACCTAGCCGGTTCTTCACACGTTGAATTCAAATCATATTAAACGGGTAAGTTGATTTATAATTACCAATTATATATGAGTCGTGTCGTGCGAAAACCGGACTTAATGCATGTGCATAAAGTGTCGTCCCGGATTAGTCTGTAGCACACGCTAATCCAGGAGGGCACTTTCCGCCAACAATATATTCATGTTTAGAAGAGACTTCGTTTAAACAGAAAATACCATAAAAACGGAAAGTGACGTCCCGGATTAGCGTTTGCGGACTGCACAGGCTAATCCGGGACAACACTTTACGTACATGCATTAAGCCCGGTTTTCCCAAGGCACTCATATATATGTTCAATAACATTTTTCACAGCAATCAATATCACAACAGAAGAAATAAGCATGTCCACACCAAAGAATGTCAACAAAACTAAACATTTACAAAACAAAGAATCTGACAGTGAACATTTCAACAGTAAGTATACAAAAGCAATATCTGATAAAACCGTTATACAATAGCTACCAACTAGATAGATGATGTATAAGTATAACAGAAAAATAAACGAAGTATGAGACATAATACAAAAGTATTACACTAATGAAAGTATATTTGCACAATGCGGTCGCTTATTAAGCGTCTTTTGATTTGTCTTTCGTATATATATATGTCTAGTGTTAATATTTCAAAGTATGTACTAAGCCATTGTAACGAGAGAAAAAGGGCGACCAAAAACAAATAAAAATAAGAAAAACTCCATACACCATTTAAACATGTAATCTACATCATCAGTGTATGGTAAGTCTTGGCTAAATATACCCGACGTTTAGATAACATTCCGGCAGAAACCAAATGGATTGTTGTCTGTCGAAACAGGACAAAAAACTTAAAATGTTACATGTTTGATGGCATTTAATTAACAATTTTGGACAACACAATTAAAGTGTTTGTCAATCGGTTAGGAAAACACATAATATGTTAAATGTTTGAATGTATTATCTTAACAATATTAACAAATTTTGATAGCACGAGCTGTTAAACGTTTTTATTATAATAATGCCTCGTCAATGTTTACATATCTTCAAGAAGTGTTTTCATCAGATTAATATGATGTTATCTTCTACCTAAAAATTAACAAATTTGGATAGTAAAAAAAATATTGTCAATAGGTAAGGGACATTTTTTTTGAAATGTTTGATTGCATTAAATTAACAAAATTTAGATAGTAACACGTGTTTAACATTTGTGTTATTATAATAGCTAGTCAATGCTAACATATCTTGAAGAAATGTTTCCATCATATTGATCTGATGTATTCTCCTATCAATGATCATTACACATGGTATAATAAACATGACTCAAAATAATGTTTACATCGTTATAAATACTACAATCAACATTGAAACTGAGTGTTATGTTATGAACAGTATTCAGTGGTACAGTAATCCCTATATCTCTAAATATGGCATTGACATTCTTCCAAAATTGGTCAACATAAGGACATTCTTGGAATAATGTTCATAAGTGTATATATCTTTACAGCATAAACAACATGGGGAGTTAATTGTCGGTATAGTTCTATGTATCATTTTGTATCTTAATTGTTTGACCTTTGTGTAAACAATGACATTATGTAATATGTTGTAAACAGAGCGTCATTTAATGTTCAATCTGAAGTTTGTTTCCCAATAAGAATGTAAATACGGTGGTTTAAAATGTGTGTTATAGTATGTTTCGAAATTCCTTGTAACTTAGCGTAGAAATGTCTTTTTTTTCAATTTGGCACTTGGACTAGTCTTCAACGTTGGACGCTCGAGAGTCCCCTGATTTGAATATAGTGTTCCACTGTGATGGAACAGCGGAACGTAACATATTTATTTCTGAAACATAAATTGTTTTATTGCTTAGTTTTAATATCACGATTATGTCAACTATTTCACCGGTATTATCGATAATTCACATACAATATTTTCGAATTAACCCACTTTTATGCTACCAATCTCATTGAGGACGGTGGGGCTGGTATTGCCATTTGCTACTTTAGTGGCGACACAAAAACAGACAATGCAGCTAAAGGAAAACACTGCAGCAACAAAGAAGAGTCAGGGGCATTGAAGATGGCCATTTCTCTTGTTGTAGACTCAAGACAGAAGATCGCAATAGTAGTATTCCGCACAGATGCGCCGTCAGTACTACAAGCCCTGAACATAAACAATTTGCCAGATCTAGCAAACGTACTGCAGCTACTCAGCAATAACTGCAGAATAGCCCTTTAGTGGATAACCGCCCATTGCGGAGATCCTTGAAACGAACAGGTAGACAAGCTCGCAAAGGAACGTGTCCAGGCAGAGCAACCAGATGCTAATGTGAGCTATCAAGAAAGACCACCATTATCAAAGCGCTGATGAGGCCGAGTCAAGAGAACGTTGCCTACCACCTCCTTAGCAGGCCAGAGCAAGTCATAATAATGAGACTGAGAACAGAGCATAACCGACTGAATGTCCACATGCATAAAACGCTCAGGATTGTACCGTTCGCTGCCTAAGCAGGGGGTGAGGAAGATCAGACCACAGAGCACGTACTCAAATACTGGCATAATCAGGAGTGAACTGCAATTTGGTTTACTGGGACGACACTTCATCAGAAGCTACATGGTAATGTGGAGGACCTTAGGCAGACAACAAAGTTCATCCTTGCAGCGAACGAGAATAATCCAATCTTCAAAAACAAGGCGTTTATCGTTGTTCTTTACGAATTGGTTTCCCCAGAGAATTTGTGTTCTTATATCGAAGAAATTTTTCGGTGTAAAAATGTATATTTGATATTGTTTAATTCTATATATATCTCAACGATTTCCTTGTAAAACGGTGGTAATTTATGTTTTACTTAAGGAAGAGATTTCCATGAATCGATGTTAATTTTAAAGATCAGATCATCTTTTCCAAATTGACTAAAATAATAACAGGGGATAATTTTCCAGTTGGCATCATCCCTTGAACACAATATTTAATCCATTTCATGTTTAATGTTTTCGAATATATTTCAATATCCGGCATTTCTAACCAACCGTCAAGCTTATTTCCAATTAGCACATAACGTTTAATTTGTTCGCTTCTGTTACTCCAACAAAATTTAAACAGCTTTAAATTTATTTCGCTAATATCGTTTGGGTATGCTTATTGATTGTATAAGATATGATAATTTGGGTAAAAATATCGCTTTTATAATTGTTATTTTCCAAAGACTGTGAGTTTGCGTTTGTTCCAATCATTAATTATTGTTGGAAAGTCTCAATTTTGCTTAACCAGGTCAGTATTTTGCATTGGTTTTGATTTATTTTAAAATAGGTTCATGGAGAATGTACAATTTTTTTGAAAGTTAAATCATCTATTTTTTTTTTCAGAAGTAATTTTAGAATTGCCAATAAGTATACCTTTTGTTGTATGTTTATTTAATTGCAAACCGGATGTGGCCCGACATGTGTCAATAATTTTCGGTGTTTCTTTGGTGTTTTTTAAAAATAATGTAGTGTCATCTGCAAGTTGGGTTAGTTATATATAAGCATTAAATTTATTACATTTGATGTTTACCCTTTGATTATGATTATTATATCATACAAAATATATTTGTTTACACGATTGCTGTAATGCCCGTTATCCAATTCAAAAATCCAACAAGAAGAACGTGTGTTCATTTAGCACATACTATTGTTATGTGTGTATTAAGTATTAATATCCCGTAATCACGCTTAAGTACTTAAGTATCTAATGTGTTATTGTAAGAAGTGTTCAGCGTTTAACTTTCCGCCATCTTGTTTTCTTCAAAATCTTGACCGAATTTTAATCCAATTGTGTTGTTAAATCAGAATAATTATTATACAAAACAATGTATCACAGTACATCTTTTATTGTTTTACATTTTTTAAGGCGCATCTACGAGTTTAATCATCTTGAATTGCTTGCGAAAACACGTGTGCGTTTTAATGTCGTGACTGTTTAAACGATTATTTATATCATAACACGTATGCACACGCTATTTTTAGAAAATGTGAATTTCGCAGAACTTAACGCACTTTCAATTTCAATACGTACTTTTATCATAAATATATTTAAACAAGCAGTGAGTGTGAATTTCTCGATTAAACTCTGAACATTATTCAACGACTACGTGTATCCAATTTAATTTAAACTTAAATAAATGCAGAAACCTAGATTCTGCGTTGCCTATGAATATACTGTAAAGCATAGTAGACTGTTGTACTGTCAACACGATGCCATTATAATGCATAGACTTTAGAGTCATTTTTTTGCGGTTAAATTGCTTAACTAATCCACGGCACATTTTATCGTAAGCCAACATGGCACAGCGATGTTTATTACTCATCCACGATAACTACGCATTCTAGAGAAAATAGTACTGATATAAAACTGAAAACATCGTGTTAAAATTCCGTTCACAATAATTCAAATGTAAAGAACTCTAAAGAATTAAAATAAACAGAAAATGTGTTTGTTTTCGGTGTGATAACGCTTGATATCATCACCGGAAAGGGATCGTCCTAGTTTCTCGTATTGAACTGATCCAGTTTTAAACGAAACATAATCATTGTAATGAATGCGTTATCTAAACAGTATGGTCATGCAGTTACATGTAAGTATGAAGTATATCATTTCATCACATACTAGTAACGTATAACTGAAATATTTGAAAAGAAATCACATCAACGACACCAACATTCAAACAGTGGGACTGTTTTAAAATGTATCAATGACACATAAGAAAAGCATCGTAATTAAATGCGATATTTACATTATTATGCTCAAGTCGTTAAATTAGAAAAACCTAATACTATTTATAACTGTATTTACTTTACTTTCGAAAAAAAACGCCATAAAGCTATATATCGAAATATTTGTTTCATTCTATATTCACACTTCAACAAACAAAACAAACGTAATTAACATACATTATTATTTTTAAATATTTAAACATTGTGAATGTAAGGTACACATACTGTTCTACATACTAAATCGTATTAAAATGTATAAACACATAACGGAGAGATAGGATATATACGTTTGGACTTCCGATCCCTGCATACCGTCTGAAACAAATTCACACACGTTATTGTCAGTAAAAAATAATATAAATGTAGATGACTTCATACTTAACATAGACGTAATGTATTTAATACATACATAAGGCAATGTAAACAATATTACGTTTAAATACAGTAATTGTATTGTTTTATTATTTTTGAACTCCAATCATGTGTCACTGGTGCAATCTATTATAAATGATGCTTACTTGGAGATGTGCGTTCTGTGATTGCTTCCACTGAATCGTCCGATCTTTGCATGATGTTCAACTCAGAAGCAGTCGTAAACACGCTCTCATCAGATGTGGTAGGAATACTTTCATAATGATGCATAAACTCGGTTGATGTTTCGTTTTCGTCTAAATTATCTAGTGCAATGATTGTACTGATAGGCGATGTTGAACTATCGGCAAAAACTGAAAATGCGATACTGTGGTAGTGATGCGCAGCTGTTTGTATTGCGGCGGACAATATTCATGGCCATGCAGGTGTATTAGATCTGGCAGTAACCGGTGGATTGGTTTCTTCGGGAAATCATATGTTCTTACTAGCAGATGGGAAACAGATCTAAACATGTATAACACATTTGCGACATGTCATATGGGTGTTCAAACATTTAAGTCACACTTATTTAGATGTTTATACGTATGATGCGTACAATATCAATATACGCATGCAGTTTATCTTATCAGTACTATAATAAATTATACGTTCAATGGACCTGCCTATATGACCCCGTAGCCAAATGTATGTACTGTAGCTCTTTGGGCCATTTACATAGAGCTCCTAAGAAACACATTAACTTGACTTATCTATGGATAGTGTAGCCAAACCGATAAACCTAAACAAACATGTTGATACGTACATATTAAATATGTTGTCAATGAGTTGTGCAGTTTACAATATTAATTTATCACAATTTTATTTATATTAACTCGTGTTTTATATATATATACCATGGCTGAAAGAATCTCCAACGCCACTGCGCCGCTAACAATGCCGATTAAATTATGTTTCTGGAAGCCTGTCAAATTTATAATTTACTGTGTTAATACATTTGAAGCACAATGGACTGCTATGGTTCCTAAGTGTGAAATGAAATGGCGTGTTCTCTTTGATCCTGAGACTGTGAGTTGTATACAGTAATCATTTAAGTAATATGTTTAAAAGACTCAAATGTCAGGCTCTTAACAGACAAATACCATAACTATGTCACAAAAAATGGACACATATGGACACGTCCACTATAGTCAATCCGTTTCGAATTCAGATACCCAAAACAACAATAAAATGTGATTTGTACGTAATTCAGCAGTTACACTGTAAATGTGTAATTTAAGTTATAAATAATTAATTTAGATTTTTCGCTGTTTATCGGCCAATCAACAATGATTTGGTGTTCTGATGCGTAGGAAATTAACATCGAGGGCGAAGAGATGTATATTGGCCGATAAACAACAATCATGCGGAAATTATTTCGATTCTTCTTTATCAATTGTAATGAGGGATACAATTTTCCATGCTGTGCTCAGTTTCTGGACTACTATTTGCGTTGTTTATACGGTAGTTAAACAATGATAATATTGTTCTGTGTCTATAGAAAAAGTAGCCTTTATCCTGTTAGAATAAGCAATTAAGTCATCGAATGCGTTTAACGTAACTTTAATTATTTTAGACGCTCCAGATGATCGAGAGGTTTAACAACATTTATAACATTGATTGAAAGGTAAATTGCCTGTTGATTATTCACCGCCTACTTACGGCGCATTGTGCATGCACTTACAAACGTTAATTTATCCAGTACAACAATGGATATTACAATGTGGCACAACCGTTAGCAATTGATTACGGTTTCTCAATAATGACAAATCGCACCGGTTTAAAATTGTGCACAGCCCCATCATATACAATATTGTAAAAATTGAACGGTTCAGTGATCATTTATACTTTCTCGTGCTCTCATGTGTCAACCAAATAATTGCACGATAAAATCGTGGTGTGTGGGAATTCGATTCAGTTTACAATCAAAGATAAAAACGACACTCCAACCAAAATGCATTAAGCATCAATAATTTTATGTTAAACACCAACCAAAAATAAATAATAGATGGTTTGTTTTTTAATGTCACTCATATGCAAATTAATATGCAATCGCATCCATTCATTGTATTTGGATATAACGTGATTAAAGTTTAATCTATTTTACACAAAGGACCACGTGGTAAAGTTCTAATCGGTTTTCGATATTTGATGAATGCAAATTATTCGTTAAAATAGCTAAGGAAGAGTTTAAAATGTTAATGGCAAAACTTGGAAAGGATTATTATGCAGTATACAGGACGCACGCGCGCCATTTGCATGTATGAGGCCGCATTCCATGTACTTAGGTATGAATAAATTATAATAAGATAATTTGTATCTTTATTTAGATTGAAATTCATTAGATCATTATTTGTAACGATTTTTTAATTAAAATTAAAGGAAAATAACGCAAATATTTACTCTTAATTTCTAACAGTAAACAATATTTTAGTTAGTTATCGCCTTTTTTTAGATTTTTTGTTTTGATATTACATTTTATTTTCGTGAAGTTTTGTATGAACGGGCTATGTCAATCAAATGAAATTAAATACATCCAAGTATAAAATATTATTTTGTGTTCTTCAAAAGTTTGGAGAAATTCGGGTTAAAACAACAAATTGTATAGGTGATTAAGCGAAGGTCTAGTTAGAAGAGCCTGTGTGTGTATAGCCTACATTGTGAGAGCGAATACTCCTGTAAAATCTAATAAAATGTCATAGTATGCATATCTTTACAACTAGTCAATATTTCTAGATTAAACACTTGGATTTAAATACATGTTCTTTACTTTATTTTGCGGAAATAAATATCGCATCTTTACCGTCGCGTGTGTTCAGAAAACGCACAAGTGTGCTAGTAAACCGTCTGAGCATAGAGACTAAACCAGTATCTAACCGCTCATTTTCCGACTTTTTCAAACAGATGCCTGGATTTCATTGGAACCATAGAATAAATAACATGCTATGTGTATACGTTTATTACAACAACATTGTTTATTAGATGTTTCAAATGATAATCTATAATGTTTATATATAGAAAATAATACGTATTCGACTATTACAGCGAACAGACCGGACTACTTGTTTAAGGTAGTACAACTGTAATGGGCAATATTCCAAACCTTATTTTAAATATTATTTCCATTATCTGTATTAAATCACTGATCTTATTACAAATTCTGAATGTGGCTTTCCATGCCAAAACCTTTTTTTGGGAAAATGTTCAGGACAACCCCTTTTTCCATTTTTCCATCAAAATTAATTTACCCAATGGATGAGAAAAAAATCATAACTCAACTATAGTTGCAAATATATCCAAAATGTGGATGCCTTTTATACAAGTAATGATTGAAGATTATAAAATAAGGCAACATAAGGCGTTAAAGAAGATAACAGTTTTAATATTTATCAATTTTCAATGGAAGCTCAGCATAAACTTGAAGCTGACAAAACAGATCAAATAATATGTTGTCTTAAAGGTTTTGGTTTTCGTGGACTGGTATGTTTGTTCACTTAAATCTTTTTACGTATTTTTCATCTGTGACATATATTTTACTAAAATAAAAAGTTAGAAACAAATTTACCGTGTACTCTTTGAAAAAGTAAAGAAACATATCATACCCCTTTTAAAAAATAGCTATATTTAGTCGATTTCACAACTATAATTATCATATGTGACATAAATTATGCATTTTAAATTTAGTACACCATTTATATCAATCAAACTTAATATATATTAATATTTAAAAGTTACTATTTCAGTTAATTAAAATTTTTTCATAATTCAGTTCCCTAGAGGTACACAAAATGCCACTCACACCCTGCAACGTCTTAGCTCTGGGACAACACACCGTACATCAACAATAAGTGTCTTATTTATTATCTTAGTTTCCAATCATCTTCAAGTCAACGATGTTTATGCTGGTAATTGAGGCTGTATATGCTGGTAATTTAGGCTGCTACTTCACCAACTGGCACAGTCAGAAATACATGTACTGTGTTGAGCACCAGGTTTGATCCCCCAAGGAAGCATTCCGAATGATGTGTGGCAATTTTCTTCCTTCAGCTGCACAAATATTTTAAAACAATCCAATAACTGATTGTTCTCCACTACATATTTAACAATATACATACACAATTTTGCAGTATATGTGCACACACTCATAGGCAAAATGGCAAACCTATCAAGTATAAGTACTCAACTATTAAAGTGTCTTGATGCTTCAAAACTAAGGGACTGACATATCATACATGTACTTCACGACTTGTATGTTCATTTTCTTAATCTATCACAATTTTATTTATATTGTGTATATATGAGTATATATAGAAATATGGACAAACACAAATACATGTTAATAATATTACTTATACTAATATATTAATTGTACATTTAAGCAATACAATTTCGTATTTCGAGCATTAAAACGAAAAGCATCACATTATCCTTTAATGAATTACTTTCTGATTTTATTGACAAATATTAATATATTCAGAAATTTCAAAATAAACATTATTTCACTTTCTTGTTTTACTTACATGTGTTTCCTCTCCTTATGATCAGGATTCAAGATGGTTCATCATATGTACGATCTGTTGACGGTTTTATTATATGGCTCCGATTTTCTGTCAGTAAGAATTCCCTTTGTGCTCGTATTTATAATTTTCGTTTGACAGTTGTTTTTGTTTATACCACGAGAAATATGTGACTTTCGGTTTAGATTTCTATCAATGTTTCATTATGTCAAAATATGTATCTGTTTGCATTTCGTCAGAAGCATATATATGATATTAACATGTATAAAATAATGTGATTATATTAAAAAGAATGTACTAATATTCAAAATATCATGTGTTCGACAAGAATAGGAACCAAACGTGCATATTACGAACTGGGTATCGAAACTTTCCGATAGTGACCGATATCGGCCGATCTTAGAAAAATTAACGCGGGAAATAATTATAATTGTACTACCTTAACCCTCTGTTGCTCTGAATGTCAGTTGTGTTAGCTTTGTGTGAAATAAAAACAAATTGCATTTTCTGTCAATTTTAATGGACATAAAGAATAAAATAGCTATATATGATTTGTTGTCAAAATGTTGCACAAAATACACGCATTGTTAACGTCATAAATTAAGGAAAACACAAATCGATCGATATTTCAAGTTCAAAAACATTATTTTGTTGCCTACAAAAACTAAATGGACACCTGATATCAGAACGTCTGAATTTCCAAATCACAAAATCACAATTAGTTCTAGCACTGTATCGAATGACCCCGTCCCAGCTCCAGTCCCAGCTCCAGTCCCAGCTCCAGTCTTCATTTGGCAGCCTATGATCTTGCCGCAAAATGTTGACTTCTTGGCACCATGATATGATCACTACACCAAGTCACTTCAGCACTAGCTCTCAGCAATTCTGTGTCAAGGTCTAACAACTTCTCCTTTTTAATTTTGGCTTTTCATACAAAATTTAAAACGTCAATATAATATATTGGATGTATTTTCCACACCACCATTCAGCTTGTTAGGATAGACAGTAGTTGGGTCTGAACCTAGAAAGGGCGTCAAACTATTCTTATTTGAGATGCACTAATTTCAATCATCATATAATAATTTGAGGAAATATCTAATACTGGACTGTGTTATTAACCGATGAAATAAGAAATAATTTTACAAGTGAAACTCCAGGGACCATATCCACAAAGCTCTTAAGGAAAATTTTAACATAAGTCATATTTAAGGGAAAATTTAAATACAATTTTCCATGAGAAAATCAATGTTTTGTATTAAAATATGGTAAACTAAGAAACATCTAATGATTCTTGACCAGATTGAAACAATTTAAGACAAATATGCTTTAAATGAATCAGCCACATACTTGAGGAATTTCATGATTTTAAGAAATGTACAAAAGTTTTTCCAAATTGTGTTTTTCTATACCAATGGTAACATGTTAATGAGTGTGATGCTTTTGATCGAACAATTCAATGAAATAACATTCGGTACCAATAGATGACGGAGCAATCAAGTAAAAACATACATGAAGATTAGGTAAACTAAATGCATAATCGGTTAGGTAATACAAAACTAGAACCTAGAACATAGTTGCAGTCATCTGGTTCGTAGTCAAGTTATGTTTGAAATTAGTGACCACAACATTTAAAGGCATACCTTCAATGACATCTGTAGCACTTTTGCTGAAAACAAGGGTGGCCTGCGTTAAAGTGGAGCATTGCCACCCGAAACCTTGTTTAAATCTTGTGTAACCGTTATATTGCACATCACGTGGTTGTGATTGTCACCGTGGCAACCACATTGCACATCATCAGAAAATGTGGTCCATACGTTGAATTCTACAACAGTGGGTAATATCGTTAACGCCAAATCTTCATGCAGCCTATAAAGGTTTATTAGTCCATTGGTTGTATTAGAAAACCTTCACGATAAGCGCATCGTTGTTGGGGATAACACTTGTATTTCCATTAAGCTTTAATAACGCTGAAAAAAAATCCAAGGGGCATATTTGTATGAAATTATATGACTGAAACGATGGAAACAAGATAATGGAAATCAAATGTATATTAAACAATACACGCATGTGATTAGTTGATATTTTCAGATGGAAAATACTATTTAAATGCACTTTATACTTGTGATTATTTGATACTTAAAATCGAATGATTACTACTAAATTTATGTATTACATAAACACTTCAGATTATGTAATACTAAAGAACACATAATTACTATTATACATACTGGTACTATTATAATTACTATTTAGATTATTAAAAACGTTCGATCTGAAAAAGTATTTAAATACATATGCGACAGTCTACAACAGCAGGGTACATAAACACCCCGTGGAATCATTGCGACCAGAACGCGAGCGTTATGTGTAGAAAATATTCGTTGTGGTGTCAATATCAAGAAATGGACGTTTGCGGTGAGAACGAAATATCGTTGAAATTTGCACAAATGTTTAATTTTTCTATGTCAACATTGAAGTAGTCAAGGTTTCGAAAGTTCTTTAGGATACAATGTTGTGATTTTCCCTACGTTTTTGCAACTGTAGTAGAGCATACACATATTTGTGTCGAAAAGCATTCTCCGATTCTCGCTCAAAAGTTTCTTATACGCAAAAATACAGTGTCGTACTCACCGCTAACGTCCTTTTCATTGACACCACAACGGAAGCTGCATTGCGACAATTTCTAAACATAACGATCACGTTATGGTTGCAATGATTTCACGGGAAGATAAAATACTTACATGCAGCAGCGGCGATCAACACTAACATAGTTCGAAGTGTAAACACAAGTACAGGTATTGGCATGTTCAGGCCTGTGTCAAGGCAATAAAATTATGAATTAAGTCAACATCTCTCACATACTGTGATATTTGTACTCCTTAAATACTTGCATTTAAAAACGCGATTGTATAATTCATGGGGTCAGTATTTTCCCCGCACGAATAACATAAAATAAAATAAAAAACACTAAATGAATAATGACGATGTCAAGAGTCTACTTTCGATTTGCTTTGTATGTTGTAGTTGTAAATGACAGATTTTAACACTCATCTTATTTAATCCCAACAAACACATTGAACATTTATCACACTTCCAAATGACGATTATTTATAAGGGTCCAATATATTTTATATGAAGAACGCTATTTCGATGCTTGATTTATTGTTATGTTATTTTTTGTGGAATTAGGTTAACGTACCTCCGCATTACGCCCATACGTATCTACCTTTACATATCTTAAAAATCACATATGAATTTGTAGGGAAACTTTTTCTTGATTTGCAATGTGTTAGATGTGTTTAAATGTTGTGTGCTTTGTTAAATCCCGCATTATTGTTTTGTAATCCATACTGTATATTTAAATCGTTGGAAATACAATTGTAAATTTGGAACGTCTACACAGAGTTAAATGATTATATAATTCGTCGACAGATATTATTTTCTGTCACCAGCAACTATTTAAGCACATAAAAAAGTTGTTTCAAAGGGAAGTTCTAACTGAACACAGATGTTTAAGTTGTTTCACTTTCAGCTGATACTAGTATTTCTTGTATTACTTGTGTTATGAATAACTGCGAATTGAACATCACATATCCACTTTTTACCGGAAAGCATATGCTTTGTATATATGTACGCACTTAGAAGTCAGCGTTAATAATTGGAATCCAGTTCAGCATTATTCATTGGACACCATAGACATATTGTTATAAATTGTAAGTATTGGGATTAGGTATGCTGTATTTGTGTCAAGTTAAGCATAAATAGCCAAGTCAAATACCTATTGTTAAAGTCGTTACGTTCTTATATACGCCAACACATGTACGTCTATATATATATTCGTTGGATAATACACATCGATGCAATATGCAATTTACAACACGTTTATCAATGTACAGTTTTCTTTGCAATGTGCTATATACATAATACAAAATAACACTATATACAATCAGTATGACATAACATACGTCACTTCACATATAGTTCTTAGTTAAGTAAAAACACGCCTAAAAGTAACGTTTTAAATAATAAAAAAATCTTCTACATACAAAAATAACCCAAGCACCAATCATTGTGAACTAATTATTGCATATTCGAGAAATGGATGATCAAAACAGTTTATCTGTTCTGACTTATCAAATATAGCATTATACATCACGTTCATAAATGTACGAACATTGTTTATATACACAGTACACTTCACATAATACCAACTCTCTTCAAATAAACATAATGCACACGGACCGAAAAAAAAAACGACACCATTATGGAGCCATAAACAAATAATGTTAATATGTATGTGAACATGTTTTATCAAGAAACACAACATGATTTACGAACACTATTAATATAAAAAGTAATTTTAAATGAGTCGCATAGCCTTGACATGCTTCAGCTTTATTAGAACAGCATCGTATTTTTAGTATGCGATAAAATTTTAACAATTATTACTTTGATGTGCGTACTTATTAATTGTTTTCACTGAACTGCCCGATATTTGCATGATGTTCAATGAAGCAGCAGCCTTGGAAATATTTGCATCATCGGTTGATTGAGGCTCAGCAGGAATACATCCATAACCGTGGTTCTCGAAAGCGGCGAACTCTTTGATTTTTGGGTCTGCTTCGTTCATATCTTCTAGAGGAGTCATGGCCACATGTACATCAATAGTTGGTTTCGAGACAGTTGAAAGAGAACTTTGGGCAACATAAAAAACTTGGGTATTTGCATAATTATGGTTCACAGAAGAGGTTGAATCTTGGTTGACATAGAGCTCTACATGAATACTTTCCAGAGCAGTGCCCACGGTAGAGGTAGCAGCGGGGACGGCGGTACATGTGTTTTCATAAATATGTATATCTGTGAGTCCCTGGTCGGTAGTTATTTCTGTTGTTCTAGGTGGTGTTCTAGGTGTATGAGTGCTACCGGCATTACGACTAAGACGTTCTAAAAACAGACAGCAATTTTGTTTCATGTATGTATATATATATATTTAGTCATATATTTTACTATAATTATAATGTGTTATTATATTATTGGTGTATTATTGTATTACATAATTTTAATCATTATATTATATAAGTTGCTATTGTATGAGTTTTGCAATTCAATATATGACACAGATTCGGTATGTTTTCTAATTGTTAGTAAAATTGACACATGGTCTGACATGCCTTTATATCATCAAAGTTTGTTCGTTTATTGTAGTTCTCCTTACTTTATACACAACATATTTACTAATTATTTGAAAAATAAATAGGGTAAATACATATGACATATATATTTTTACTTTATGCTTTCCGGTGGATGAAAAGAAAACTATTTAAAAAAAGTGTAATTCACTGTTTTACCACAGTTTAAATTACCACTTGATAGTGTTGTTAATATTTCACCGGGAAGTAGAAAAATACCAAAATTAACACTATTTAAAGCGTAACATAAAAAAGACAATTTGTTAGTTTCGGTAGAAAATCGATTTTTGATTCTCAATGTTAAAAAACAATGTCTAGGATCACTCGTTATTTAAACTAGCTAGTCTACCGAAACCAACAAATATCCTTTAGTTAATGCTAAGTAGTGAAATATAGAAAACTATCAGTGAGATATATCCCGATATCACTCACAGTGATATACTACTTTTTTAAATTGTATTTGATTTGAACAATATTTAACTGTAGGTGTTGTCGCCATTTTCATTCATAATTACCAAAAAAGAACAGTAGTGAAGATTAATAACACCAAACGTTAAAAATACCTAATTAATATAATGAAGCGTCTTTCCTCTTATTTTCTCTTGGATTTTCCAAAGTCGTTTTGAGCCAAGGATACTAGAACAGAAATGCCCTGCGGGTACAAGTTTTACCCACAAAGCACTGGAGCTCGTCATCTTGGTCCAAATTTAATTTAAGCATCCAAAGTATTTATTTTATTCTTTGCACTTTATTCATCCCAGCATATTACACTTGCAGTTGTTGTTTATTGTTGCTATGAACAATAGTATCCCTTTGTTTACATAATTGTTGTATTGCCCATTCTACAATTCCAAAATATAACAAGAATCCAGTTTACCCTTAAGTAATAACTTGTGCTCATTAAGCACATACTTATATTGTTTTGTGTGTATTAAGTTTTTATATCCAGTAACCACTCTTAAGTATTTAAGTATCCAATGTGTGTTCTTGTAGGTAGTGTTCAGCGTTTAATTCTCCGCCATCTTGTTTTCTTCAATTTCTTGAATGGCTTTTAATCCAATTGTGTTGTTAAATCCGAATAATTAATATAGAAAACACATTATACATATAAGTATTCAATTTCAGAACACACCTAACAGTACACATTTTGTTGGTTTACATTTTAACGCGCATCTACGAGTTTAATCAGCTTAAGTTGCTTGCGAAAAAACATGTGCGTTTAAATGTCGTGACTGTGTTAACTATAGTATTGTTTTACATAATAACACTTATGCCCTTCGCTATTTTTAGAAAACTGAATTTCGGAGAACTGAACGCACTTTCACTTTCAATATGTACTTTTATCATAAATATATTTAAAGCTAGCAGTGTGTGTTAACTTCTTGATTTAAAAGCCGACCCAGTATTCAACGACTACTTGTATCCAATTGTATTTAAACTTAAATAAATTTAGAAACACGGATTCTGCGTTGTCTAAGAATATACTGTGTAGCGTAGTAGACTGTCGTACTGTAAACACGCTGCCATGATAATGCCTTGAGTCAAAATAAATGCGATTGAAGTTGCTTAACTAGATCTAATCCACGGCAAATTTGATCGTAATCCAAGATGACGCTGGAATGTCTATTACTTATGCCGATTAATACGCATTATAGAGAAAATAGCGCGGACATAATATTGTAAATATCGTATTGAAAATCCCCTAAATAAAAATGAAACGTAAAGAATTTTCAAATAGCATTTAATAAAAAGAACATTTGTTTGTTTTGATAACGCGTGATATCGTTACCGGAAAGGGAGACAATATACATATTTTCAATCGCGCAAGCGCTCGTGAATATAGTAATTGTCTCCCTTTCCGGTGCCGATATCACGCGTTATCACACCAAAAACAAACAAATATCCTCTATTTATCTACTAAAAGTCAATTGCCTAATATCTATATTTGTCTCATATAAATATGGCTGAATCAACATTAACGCATCAACAGGTTAGTTAAGCATTTATATAACAATGTCTGCTATAAAATACAACCTGCATGTATAGCGTGATGCGTTCGGCAGAAACAAGTAGATAACGTAGCCGTCAAAACTACCAACGTCAACGCAACGCAAACGGTGACAATGATTACAGTTCGCATGAAGGTACCTAGCAAAAAGAAAAATAATAAGGCCGTTACCCAAATAGATATATTATTTGTTCATAAATGGTACACCTTATATTATGCAATATCTCATACAACGATATTTTACAGTTAATATTAGTAATCCAACAGGTTGACTTTCACATCTCTTATCAATTGAATTAACGATAACAGAAATATGAATTGCTCTTCAACAAATTACTTAATGAAAACAAAATATAGTATGGTATATAACCCAGCATTTAAATCAAAAGTTAACATATCGTATATTCAGTCTCTAACATTAGATTTAAAATGCTTTAATTAACTAGCAGAGCTATTAATATTATTACAACTACTACTTACAGCAAATAGGTTCAATGCTAATTATACCAAAGGAAAATATAAGAATTGTCTATGATACGTTAATCTAAACTAAAAATAAGAATAATGAAATCCCAGAGACATCACCAGGAGAGAAACACTTGTTAACATCTACTGGTCCATTGTTTAAGGCAATATACTTATCGCCTAAACAATACAGGACCATATTAACAACACAATACAACACATAAAAATGCCTTGAAACGCCTTGAAACGGTCAATGCAAAGTATTGGATTTTAAATCGGTTTTAAAGCATTCCGAACATTGCACATAGCCAAGAATTAAGCACACTACAAAGAGTTGTAAATAAAACTTAACCTTATAGCATTGCGATACAAATCAAATACTAATAAAAGAGAATATTAAATCAATTGAATTACAATTTATTTACTCACTGGTTTAATGTTCACCTGAGCAACAGCCTTGCAACTTTCTGAGGCACGATGAAATGAATCGAATATAAGTATCAGCAATGCGGTGTATAGCTAAATAAAGTACATCGACTACATACACGAGTCATGTTTTCAACAATACCAAAGGTAACTTGAGTTTTCGCATCGGATGTAATCAGCTTATCTTCATCGGTCTCGATAGCGATGTCTGTTGATGTCGAAACTTGAACGGACTCAGTAGGCGATGACAGTCTTTCAGTAACTAATTACAAAAGGCTCGCCATGTTCAGATTTATCACGACAACATGTTATTTATCATATACATGAGCATTTGATATGAACTTTTGTTTATTTATGATTTAGAATGTAAATAATTATTACACCACCCTTGATACAAAGTTTAATGACCATATAATTTGCAAATATGTATATGTAAGTACAAAGGACATCGTTAGATATATATTATACCACACCCGTTACAATAACGGAACGTACGACCTTCACATGTTTTATCATAGTATCGTTTAAATCGAACTGTTATCAGTTATACATTTAGTACATTTAGACCTTTGTTATTGGTAAAGATCCGTGTTGTGTCTGTTGCAATGCCCCATTTTTCACTCCCTATGACAAGAGATGCATTAGTTCGATCTTGGGCGGTATTCACAGCGCATCTTAAGTTAAATTGTATCCTTATCCTTAAATTTGGAAATGTCCTCGACTGTATAATCCCATAAAGGATCAGTTTAGCACTAGGTTACACTTTCAAATAACATCATTATCAACATGTTATTTGAATAATATCAACAACATATGCATATGTTTATTAAGTAAACACATATAATACATTCAAATTTTGCACTTAGGTGAACATTATTAAGAAATTACTTAAGATGTTTTGTGAATACCAGCCCTGAACAATCACCTTTCTTTTATATTTTTATCTTTATTTTGCCTTTCTGAAATAAATATTAAAGCCTTGTTTATAAGTGATGACCCTTTCTACCATTATTTTAAACACGATAACACATTTTTCTTAAAGAGTGTTGCCTCTACTAGTTTGGTTTGACACTTTGTTTCCATTACTACTTTGTGCAGAAACTAGATTTGCATGTTGATCGCTTGTTAGAAAAATACACAGTGCTTGCCAGTTTACACATCCACTAGTGTTGATCGTAATCGCAGTGGTACATGTAGATAGTAAACCGAGTGATATTAATCAGTGTAGAATTAAAGAGAAAAAAAACGCAACTACATATGTATTGACAGATTAGCAATTTAAACATCGAAACGTTTTGTAACGGATTTCAAATATAATACAATACTGCCATCAAATCATTTAATAAAGGTTTATAAACTTGTATTTACATTTCTAAATTCCAGATCATTAGTGTCATGCGTACGTTTGTTTGGCTTTTATTTTAATATACACTCTATTATTTTTAAGGCTGTAATAAGATTTACTCCAGAAAAAGGTCATCTGAAAAACGACAACTAAAATACAGAATCATGAGATCCAGTCCGCAAATAATTTAGAAACATCGAACTGGAGGTGTTTATAGTGAGGTTGTAGTTAAGTTATACCTTTGCTAGGTGCATACGTAACATACGAATGCTGTTTTGATAGGTAAGCCATGTCCACCCGCCACCTTGTTAAAGGATTACTAATGTTAATGTTCATTCATGGAATGTCACAAGCATTACCACACGCTCTTTGGAATATCGCCAACAAGTCCACTCCTCTTTTGAACGGTGAAGTTAAACCTTATTCAAGTGCAACGATTGGATATATTGCAGATTAATTTGAATATCATCATATATAAATGTTGACATTCGTGGAAGCGTCTATTGTGATATATTGCACAGTAAATCCTGGTATATATCAGATATATTGCACACAAATTACACAGCATATCACAAAAACACAAAACACACACACAACACACGTACATAAAACTTGGGTAACCGCCTTGGAATGGTCAATGCAAGACATTGGGGGTTTAAACCGGTTTACGTGCAAACGAATCTCACTCTTGGCCCGGATTATGCCACTAGTATATGTTTAACACCACAATATAATAGTAAGGAAAAACTAAACCTTACATAATGCAGAAGCGATGAACGCTAGCATTACGACTGTTTTTAGCATTTTTATCACGTTTCAGATTTTGTTCCATGAATTATTGAAATAATACATACATGCATACATTTGATAGTCCTAAACGCATTAATGTCAAGTATTTTAATGACAATTCATAGCCTGTACTTATTGCACAGGAAATCGTTTAAAACAGGAGTTTAATATTCGACATGTTAGAACAGCTAATTCAATTGACAGGTTTCAGTTTGGCGCATGTATGAAGATTGGAGCTTAAATTAACGACAATCTATGTTGTAAAAACTATTCTTACTTCGAGAATATTAATGAACGCTTCTGAATTAAATTGACACATACATGTATTTATCCTTAAAGTGAGAAAACATGAAGAATTTTTGCTATAAATACATGATTGACTAGTTTTGTAACTCAATTAAACGTTTATCAGAAACTCGGCAATTATTTCAAGGTAACACAACAAACCCTAAGAGTAAAATATTCATTATTCGTAGACGAACACTGTTTTACTGGAGAAGACTCGTTATTAATATCGGTCGGTTAGCAATATTATGTAGATCTTCATCATCTTGCATAAGCCGTTTGTCCATGAAACAGTTTCAGCAATTTCAAGTGTGATTGTATTATATTTAAATAGCATTACGTCAAAGCGGACTCTGTGCTTTCAATGTTTCCATTAGTATAGTGTTGCTAGTAAATAAACCGTCCATTTGCCCATTTAAAACAATAACGACTGTCACATCCAGCATATAGACTGAAGAAGGCGGTGATGAAAGTCTCGATTTACACACATATAATGAGATTTAAAATAACAATGTATTCATGTCCAGGACATTCTATAAGATATTGCTATCTCAAAAATTTGGCACGTATGTACATTTTGGGGATTTTTTTAGTAGATATTTAGTTTTGTTTCTTCCCACAAATCTGCAACAATCTACTCCGGTATTACTTGATGTTGTTTTTAAGTCCGTACAGAGATCGAAATAGCTTGAAAATACGTATACAATTTCATGTTAACCAGTCATACCAAATGTTCAAGCATCCGGCATGGGATGTCAGTATCAGTACCTGGGCATCCACTCAGCTCAGTCGATGCAATCAATGTGACTAGAGTTTTACTCGTCTTAACGACTTTAAGGAGCCGATAGAGTAGTTCCAGATCTCCGACTAGATCTATAAAGCATTAGAAAAAAAGAGGGTAACCAAACCTGGAACTATGAATTGTTAATTTACCTTGGTTCTAATCGAGGAACAGGCAACAATCTGGTTCTATTATAGGGAGGGCACATATTTGCTGCCTTGGCAAAGGCATCGGTGTGTTCTAGTCAGTGATAACGCCAAAGATAATTAGTTTGTCAGTTCGTTAGTTACTTTCGGACAACGCAACATTTATATTAAAAAAATCAATTTGAAGACAATAAACCCAATGAACACTGCTAAATGCGGCTTTTCGTAGGCATGTAGTGTGCAGTTAGTGTACCAACTGTCTGCTCCTTAAGGCAAACATACGATTCTGAAAAAGGCATGTCAATGCATTTCAGAAGTGACTTACTTCATCGAACAATCTGTCGCCAACTCATTTAGCAGTCTTACCACAACAAATAATCATAAAACAGTAATAATTGCCGGGAATTCGGTTGAACAATCGTCGCGTATTCATATGGATGTTGAGTCATGTGCTTAAACATCTCAATTGTAGATGTTTCACGTTACTAAACAATGGTTTATTTAAATGTTTTGTCTCACGGGTAGTATTCCAGAAACATCTTAAGTCATATATATCATTAACCTTAAATTGATCACTTTATTTAGCTTTTTAATTAGTGTGCACAGTACAATATGCTTAGTATGTATTAATTATCAGCTGGAGCATTAACAATTGTTTGTTTTACTGTAAAGGGATTCACAAATTGGTAGCTGTAAACATATGACATTTTGAAAAATTTAACTTAAGTGACAATATAATAAAATGAACTTAAGATGCTACCGGAATACGACCCCACTTGTTGAGTAATGAGAGACATCTACAGATCATTGTTAAACTCTAGTGACTACAAAACAGACTGGGGAGGATGTGATTGTTCAACGAAACGCCCGGACATAAATTTTGTTTCGTGCTTGTTTGTTGTGGCATCGGGACTGAATATAGTGGCGCCTCTTTCCTCAAGTGACTCTTGAAAGTGAAATAGCGTTTGTCGTGTTCATAATTGGACCTAAGAAAGTTGAAAAGTGACTGTAGTAAACGTCTTCTGATAATCAAATAGTTGAAAAAACTGCAATTAAATTGTGATGTGTTGCTATAGTAACTGACACATTCGTGAATGTTATGAATTTTAAAGCATCGGAAAGCGCAATAGTTTACTACGTCAGTCATATTTACAATGCTGAAAATTATTTGAATCAGATTTTAAGTGTTTTGTTTGCTGGCCCATCGACAACATTCTACAGAAAATGTTATGCAAATCTGTTAATGGCATTTTGCGTCAAGTTCGCTACCTTACAATTTCAATATTGTTTAGTTTAAAAAATACAATTCCATATAAACATGTATGACTGTTGTTAACCAAACTTCCCTTAGGGAGAACCATGGAACGTGTAATAATGCCGTTGGTGTTTCTTAAAGTACAAACAAATCTGGTCCACTTCCTGTTTGACTGTTGCATCATGATGGTAATGCATGTATAGCTCATAGCAAAACAGTTTGCGTTTATCGTGTATGCCTTCAACACCTAATATACAGATGGATTAAAACGTGTACCATTCAACGTAATATATTAAGTTGGCTTATAGGTTAAATCGTTCTTTTCGGGGCATCTATATGGATTGGCTATGTCGGACGCAGTGCCATTTTGCAAGATGAACAACTGTATCGTCTTTGTTATATTATTATATCGCTCAACTTGCGTCAAAGTATTCGTGTAAACAATAAAACTTCATTGCCATACAAGGTATATACAAATACAACACTTACGACAAAATAATCATAATATACGAGCAAAACAAATATTATGCCTAAATATATAATCTAAGATACAATTGAATCTTTTAAAAAACGTGACCAATTTAACGAATTATACGTTTAGCTGAGCAATCAGCAATTCTTCTCCATTGTTCACATGTATATAAGTGTATCACGCTCTCGTCGATCTCGTCTTAAGTCTCCAGTGACGACAACCGCTTCGACTTTGCATTTATTCACAATTTAGTGAGTTATATGCCGATTTTTCATCGCGATCGTTATGTTGTTTTATATTCATATTCACCACCTGTCGCTCTAATGTGTATATAAATATGTTATTCACTTGAGTAATGCTCCTTTTTGACTTAGATTTCTGGTTAAAGTTTATATTCAAAAGTTACCGGTTGTCTGCCAAAAAATATGTTTTCTTTAGCAAACACCGAATTTAGAAGAGGCTACAATAACCGTTGCGATGGTTTTCGTTTGATATACATTTGTATTTGCATTTATTTTGTTTACCGATGAGTTAACAATGAGTAAATTTTATAAATACATGCTACAATGAAACCATACGTTACAAGTAATGATAGACAGTTACGCGTATATAACCACCTTCAATACAACTCAAGTACATGATCTTATAACATATTGTGTTAAAACGTCGGTGATTTGCATCTGTATGATGATTATAAATACGATAAAATTGAAATGCTGGTGCACGGGTGAGGATGACATATATATACATGTACACAATTAGTCTGAATGGATATTCTAAAAGAATGAATGTTTGAAAAAATCACGCCCACGAAAAATAAGATGATAATGCTTTTTAAAAATAATCACAAGAATCCCGTGTACACATTCACATATCAATCGAAATAATTAATTAACGATTAACTAATAAATCATTAAATGTACATAAGTTGATATTATTGTAAAAGTGACTTTAAATTCAAATTGAGCGAATTAGTGAAATGTGGCATATACGTAAAAGGGGTGATTATTTGTAGTGAACAAACGATCAATCAGTGTTTTTCTAATTTTAAGTTGATTTTAATAATTATTGTCCTAATTGTAAATGTAAACTTAAACGTATATACACACTTTATAAATTCATTGTGACTTTTATATGCGTTTTCAATGTTTTCTTTGATTAATACTGTCAAATAATAATATTTTATTATATAATTATTTATTAATTAACAGTAATATGAAGGATACACAATTAATATATCTACATTCAACAAGCGCTGTCCGACACACAATGTAGAATATTGCGAAAAGGCCGTAAAAACTGCAAACTCTAAATTTGTAAAGAGCAGATGTACACATACCTGTAAAATCGCCGCGAATCGCGACGAATTTTCGTGACATATTCGTCGCGAAATCTCGCGCTGGGGCCGCCAGCTATATTTCGATAATGGTCGCGAGCTTTCGTGACGTCGCTTCGCGAATCAGTCTCTACTGTATTTATGCGATAACTTGCTTTATACATCAAAATCAATACATGTATACTTGCATCTTGCAAACACACATGCTGTAAAAGTAATGATACGCTGAAGTATGAACTTAATACAGTAATGTTGCGTGCTTTTAAACTCTAATTTGCTTAAAGAATTAATACATGTTGGAAGATGTGAAGTATTTACATGGATCCCGGGTAGGATTATGACGGTATAACCAGAGAGAAATGGGCATTGTATGTAAGTAAAATATTAAATACAATAAATTTAAATTCGAAATAAAAGAATTAAGCTTTCCATTTACATATAGCATAGCTTTGTGGCCCTGTAGAGGTGATTAAGGCCAATAGTAAACGTTGTATTCAGTGAAAATCAATTTACAGGTTATTGAGCAATACCATGGTTTTTGTCTGTGAACTAAAACACCGCAACCAGAAAACAACTACAACAACATGAAATTATGTTGTAATATATACTATATTATTTTACGTTTATGGTGTAACTTTATCAATACATCTCAGCATAGTTAGTTCAGTAAACTTTCTTACATGAAGTGAACCTATATTTATTATATGTATGTTTCCTTAAAGCGCATTGGTTCTAATTTAACCCCAAATTGGCCCATGATTTGTTGAACAAATTGAATGCCCCAAAAATCAAGACGCATTATACTTGAATTACCACGCTAGTTTTATTTATGGCGGCATTTTATATGCAACGAAAGTGCTTTGTTCATAAAAACAACGGTAACATTTTACTACGTATCATGTCGTTTCGAAATATTGGGTAATATGTATCAGGTAATCGGAGAAACCAGGCTAACGTAGTTATTCGAAAGTAATTAAACAATAAACCAAAATATTTAAAATTGGAAAATATCACTGTCATCAACTCTAGTATCATGTGCAATAATCTCCATAACTCTCATTTATATTTTGACAAAGTTATGCCCCTTCTTTACTTTGATTTTCAAAATATATGTTTTGACCTATAATTTTCAAACATTATAAGACTTTCACTTGAAATTTGGAATGTAACATTTTCATCAAATACAATATGCATACAACAATGCAGATAACTATTTTTATTGTTAATGATTGAGGCTTTGAGTTGACTTTATATACATCTCGGTTCTATTTGTTGGTAGATATTTTACTAGGGTACCGTTGATGTGTATCTCTAATTATTTTTCTTTTATTTGTAAACAACTCTTTGTTTGAAGGTTTATTTTTCCTGTTCACTTTCAAACAGCCTACTCGCTGTCCTTTAACAGCCCTTGTCAGCCTGTTGTGCGGTCGTTTTGTTTGTCTAGATATGGTTATGCCGCATCCCAAAAAATATGGCAATTTAAGGACAACTGAACCGTTTCCTGGTATCTGGGTTCAGTATCCACATAGCATGTCCGAAAAAACCTTTCAGACAAAAATGCCTAAAAAGCCATTTTTAATGAGGATAGGGGCGACAGGGTAACTGACTGGGCTAGATGAAAAAACATATTTTTGACGTAAAAACGATAACAAAATAGTTGACATTACCCGGGTAGATCAAAAAGTAATGCCTAGTGTTCTTTGTTTGTTGAGCATACTGTCCTTTCAAATATAAATGAATAATAACAACAATAATGCATGTATACAGTATTTGCGAACACATGCAGAACGCAAACAAACGCATCTGTTATATATACCTTTAACAACGTTTTATATTGTTTCGGAAAAACACAATTTGCGTATATGAAAACCTATTTCACTAGATTTCAAGCTAGAGGTTGGGCTATGCTGCGGTAAGGGTAATTAAAATAAAACGACATAAACTATACGAAAACATTATTGATTTCGCTTTGAACTATATGTTGTTTCAATACATCATAAGACATTAGAATCAATATTGGTTCTACACGGAACAAAATAACGTATCAGGTAAACTCGTTTAAGAACAGTATCGAAGACGCTTTCCTTGTACGTCTTAAAAAGGTAGTTACCGATTTTAGTATATCAATCATAATAACTATCTGGCAGATTTCTCACACTTAAGGGTATTTTTTACTTAATGTGTACTATGCATCAGCCGTCTAGGACTCAAAAAATATCCAGGTCATGACCATTTGAGTACGGTTAATGTTACCATTGTAGACATGCAGGTTTCCTCTGGGTTCTCCGGTTTCTCCCTATATAGCAAAATATCATACAAAACATTCAGATTTTTCAATAAAAATAAAAGTTGGAAACTGCCTGCAACTGTGATTCAAAATGTGTGCCAACTGTTGGTGCGTCATTTCACGATAAATAAGACAAGACAAATGAGCTGGGACATACCGCGTTTCCACATATAATGCTGCTTACGAGCAAAATAACCGTTACGATTTTGAAAAAATAAAAAAAACACGCGCGCGCACACAACGCACACACAGTTTCCACAGATAAGTTGCATAATTCAAATTTTGACCTCCCCAAGACCTTCCCAATATTCAATCAACAGTAGCATATTTCCCAAGCTAGTAGTCCCAAATCAATAAATCCTAGAAGAGCAACATCTGATATTTTACTGACAATAACAATATATTTTAAACATACATATTCGTATCAAACTTGAATACTCATGTCATACGAACTTATAAAATTACAAGGTTTACCAAAAATGATCATATACACTCAATAATATTGAACTTTTTTAGTACGCTTTTGAGCAATAAATGTGCCGTTTTGCAACGGAGTAAAGGAAACTATTGTATGTTTTCCAGTTTGCCCTTTTATAGACGTTCACGTTATGTTTCAACCGTGACTCGTAGGCGGTGTATATAGATGTTATAACTAGGGTGAACCTGACGCTCGTGAACATACAACTCTTGAATTATTTTCTAGGTCAGGCTAGGTTATAGCCAGCTCAGAATCTCCTGAGCAACATATTGTACAATATGCACGAAATTGATAGGCATTATCTTTGTGGATTCGTCAGTATATATAGTCAGATATAATTAAACATTTGTTATGCTTGTGCCGATATATGCCGATATATGCTTCACAGAGGGATGTTCTTGTCAAAAAACTATGTATAGGCTGTTTAAACATCGTTTTCATAACTCTTTACTATTAATGTTTTTTGTAGCTGACTTGTATTTATTGATGTGTATACTTAAGGGAGAACATTTACGTTTATTTCATGTTCTCTATAGTTGTGTTGACTTAACAAAACCATTATTCTATAACATTTCAGAAAATGTGGCTGTGTTGTGGACCTTTTGCCTTCAACAAGGTAAGGATGCAATTGTATAATAAAGCTTCAGTAAATCTAAATTATTTGTATAACAAATAGTATGAAGACATACCATGCACATACAACACACTGTATTTATTAGCATGAACTATAACATTTGCTTTGGAGAATATAGCTGATAAGTCGCTGTCAAAATGACTTAAAGACAGTAATGCTATAACATTACGTTAATTTAAACACAGAAGCGATCAGAGCTCTCTAGCATTAGGTTTGTGGAACACAACAATAAACTACAAAACACAATATGCCGCTGGTGTGATTGGATACTATTTTACCTGCATTATCTGATATGCAGTTTTTTTTTCCTTCAAAATGTGTTTCACAACATTAACGTTCATTTAGTTTTGACCGCTGACATTGCAGTGACATTTTCAAGACCAATTGTGCAAATAAACATGTTAAACCTGTAACTATTAAGACAGGTCTAGTACAAGTAGTTGAGGTTGAGAGTCATGCATGATTTGAGTGCTCTTTGCATAACGAAACATGAAATGCCCTCTCTGTAAACATCTTGCTCATTAATCCTAATTATATAGTCTAGATGTTAGTGATAAATTACTATTTCTTTTCACAAACAGTGACCTGACAGGGACTGTCGCCAAAACGTGCTTCCTTATTCTACAGAGAAGGCAGCTTTTTATTTTTAAATTGCTAGATCTTTTAAAACATTATTATATTTTAGTACGCTGTGATCTATGCTTTTAAAATGTTTCCTTAGATTATGATATAAAATATTCTTATTACCAATCTGATCGGTGGTGATACCTTATTTCTTAGAATATTTATTTCATTTGAGCAAACTTGGTGCACATTTCAACAACAAACGGTTCTACTTATTCGTTTTAATAATGTTTTGTGACACTTTAACATGGATATGTTGTGAGTAGTATGCATAGCATACTGCGTACTGTGTATATACTTATAAGATAGTGATGAGATTGTTTTAGTATATGTATTATATGTGTTATTTAATATCTGATAACTCATTATGAGCGATAATTGGCGAATGTTATGCTTGTACATGTATTTATAGTTATAATGAATTGTATATGTATATGTACAGGAAAGAGACGTTAAAACGAAATACATATACATCTTTGAGAGTGACATACTAAATAACACGTATATTTTACGCATCATAAACTGTTGTATTAGTATGCCGGAGGTAAACTAAATGTATTGGTATATGCAGATCGTCGCATTAATTTATTGATGTCCATTTTCTCTCATTATGATTGAATCCAGAATGCGTCAGTGCTAATCCATATTATGTTTTAAAAATAGAAATCGCGGCTCACTTAGAGTCAATGGAAATGACACATATCGTGTTATATTGTTATATTCTGACGACTTTTTTTAAAATTATTTACCTATTTTACGGTGTACTTCCTTCTAAACTTGTAGTGTGTATCGATGTACGTTGTATTGCAGTTCTCGGCATAATTCCTGAAAATATAACAAGAGCGGATATGTCAATAGAATGTGCCTTAAATGTCGAACTATCATTCCAATTTAACAGCAGAAAAACAAACAAATCTCTAACGATCGCAGAATGCGACATAATTATCCAATTATGTCGTAAGTTGGGAACACCTCTGTAAAACAGTTACACACTTTTTTACACTGGCCGCGGGGGAATTGTGCACATCACCAGTCTCGATGACGAGACAATGGGAACATTTACATGTTATAAAACATACAACCCCATAAATTGTGTGAGCATATACATTATTTCGCCGCCAATGATGGATCCTGCGGATAACTCTTCACATGCTGTTCCCGTGAAACTAGTGATAGCACCAACAGCACATGTACGACTAGTCAATAGATCTCTTTTGTTTTAAGAATCACAGCCTGATTACATGTAGTGTTAGTTACCGCAATCATCTGTGTCATTGGATTGAGTGTCAAACTTATAAAGAAAAAATGTAAGTACACTTTTCTCTGATAACGTAAAATGTACTAAGATACAACCACAGCAACGTGTCATCCAGTGGGCCAGACACTAATGATATTGTAATGAATGAATTAGTGATAATGGTTTATATGACAGGAGGAACAAAATATCAACAATAATTTCAACCTGTGTCATGAGATATCATTGCGTTTTGTGTTATTTTTCAGCTTGCCGTTGCTTCGGTAAAGATGATAAGCAGGTAATATTTTAAACACTTTCGCAAACAGTTTCAACCCAGAAAATGTACAAAAATGAGTGCCCTAAACATTTCGCAGCTTTTATTATTTATGAATAAATAGTATGCCTTTTGTTAGTTACCGTAGTTCTTTTAAAGATATATATATATATTGTTTCCAATGGTTTCTGATATCTTTAGTTAGTTTACCATTTTCATCTGGACAATTTAACATAATGGAATCTGATAATAGTAACGGTACTTAAGTGCCTATACAATCTTTACGTTTATGACGGCCTATATTTTTTTTTTTTACATTTTTGTCTGCAAAATTTAGCTTTATATATCTACCAAAAGTCACCAAAGTATTTGTACAACGCAGCAATCGCATACCTTGCCGCGGGCGTCCTTTAACGTCTGCGGAGCGTTTTATAACACCATGCAGACTTATGTCATTAAGTTATGCATATACCGTTATTTAACGTTAATTTAATAATACTCTTAGCTGTTTACATCAACAAGGTAATACAACCATATTTTGTACTTACACTGGATGATATGTTATTGTAATTTCAAATTATGATATAATAACCTACACTATTTATTTGCTCATATAAACTATTGGGCTGCGTAAAATAAATAATTGATTAATACTTATACTAATAACCAAAATTTTTTTTTTAGTTTGCAACACTCATATATTGCGTTAGAGTGCATGGTCAGTGTGGTATTTTAATAAAACGAATCATAATTTCATTTTCCCAATCAGAGACATGTGCAATAATAATTATATCAACGTGGCTCAAACAGTCAAGACACGCTTTATTACGCTTAGCACTTATTTATTATTTTAATTACTTACCAATCTTCTAACACGGATGGTGTTGAATAATGCATGGTAAAGACTATACGTTTTTAAATTTTAAGAAAGGGTGCATATTGCTGGTTGTTTTCAAAACGTGCATCGGTAAGTAAATATAACAGATTTGAGACTCATATTGCATTTAATTTACCAGGAACACGATAGTGAATGCCATGCGACAGTAGCGACAGTAGATGTAAAACTTATCAAATTAAAATGATTTCTATTGATGTGCAGTGCTGAGTTTTAGCAGAAGTCCATATTGTAAGAACGAACGCTATTTTTGCTGCTGTTTAAATTGCAAAATTAAATACACATGTAGAGTAAAGACATTTTACATAGTGTTTATTATAACCGTTTTATTCGAGAAAAACGTACTAAAAACATCCAACATAAAATATAGACACGCGTCCAAAATTAAATTATATTTGTTTCAGTTTCACGCATTTTTTAAACCTACTGTGCATTAAACATGTAAAATAAATGCTGCATATATGCATGTACAGAATAATTAGTTCTGCATGTACATTCAACCGACAGAACTGGCTGACTGTCGATTAGATGCGCCACGAGCAGAGGTGAGACCATTGCAAGATTGTGCTCGGACACTTGACGGTATTACCACATCTTTGGAAAAGTGTCATCGGACGTTAGAAGAGAATAAAGGAATAGAACGAGCTTGGAAATATGTTAAAATGGCTCTAGAAGAGATCACTATTTACATCAAACGCCGTCTTCAAGTCATAGCACATAATGCACAAAGCATACAAATGTATGGAAATGCGACAGAAAACATACAACACAACATGAAATTAATCATAAAACGCATGGAGTAGAAGAGACAAATACTAATGAAACATATTATGGTTATACAAAAGATTCAAAGTCAAAAAATTGGGACGGAATTCGAACTGAGAGCTCATCATGCAGTTAACGACAACCATCAAACAAACCAGGACTACCGAATGGAAGTAGAACGTATACATTGACCTTGACATTTACATGGGTTAATTTCACTAGTTATTTGGTATTAATTCATATATGTCAAAAATGCATATAACAATTGTTCATAACATAAAATAATAATGCTTATCAATATTAAATACTGTTTATACCGCTGTAACGTATATCGTATACATATTTAGTTTGGTTAACAATAATTGTATCGGCATGTACACTTAAAAGTCGGATATGCATACATGTATTTTTTATTAAAAAAATGAACAAAAGTACGTTATATGCAATATGTCTGTTTGGCAATATTGATTTACATGTAATATTTGCATGGCATAGGCATTTAATAGAGGAGGGGTATGCATTCATGCTCGTGAACGCAATGCCGCATCACCAGCGTAGTAATATCTGTGTCATACTTGTATGCAAATCATATTTCGACATGTTATTCTTATTTACATGAACTGATGTATTATATAATTGTTAAATGTTACAATTTGTTTGCATATTATATTATAATTATTATGCACGAACATTTCGTTGCAGTTTTACTTCTATAATAATCAATTTGATATTTTTTTATTATTTTGCTGGATAGGATTCTATCATGCAAGGCCTACATGTGTTATTATTAAACAAAGCCATTTTGCTAGCATGTAATGTGTACATATTATGGTATTTTAGGTAAACATTACTTTTCTTAGAAGCAACCACATACAATCCTCATGACGTAACATCGGTTAACGAACGTAGCTTTAAAATGGAATGGATTTCACGTTGATGTGTCTATTTGCTACATGCATGTAGATCGTCTAATTTAGTGTGCATTTATATCACAGTTAATAATAATGAATTGTTTAACATGTACAATAGGAAAAAAATGCATTTTGAGATTTGTATTAACATGTTATCCTTTTTAAGACAAGTTATGCCCAGGCAAAGCAAGGAGCTTAGATACGCCCGTGTGGATGCTATTGTTCGATGACCTAGCTTGCACGTTATCATTGTTTAGTGTTGTCAGTTGTGGATTGTTTTGAATTTGTATCGCCGAGCGAAGATTTGGATACTATAGTGTGGATTTAACGCATTTAAAAGCATGTCTCCATCCGTTGTGTTAACAATTAAACAGGATTATCCAGGATCTGTTAAACTCTCAGCCTAGGAATTGTGTGATGTTAAAGTGTCAGAACTCAACTTTGGTACTGTAAAGAAGTATACATGATGTGGATAAAGCACCTCTTACTAATAAAGCACCTCTTATTTTATACTAAACTTTCTAAAGCATTAATATTGTTTGGTGTGTGTTGGCTATAACGGCCAAAATAATAGCTCTTCTTGATGTCACAGGTATGTTTGCACATGTTTAAGTTACTTTTTTAGTTTTGAAGCCATAATGTATAATTAATGCAAGAAAAAGAAAAAAAAATATGACTAATAATGTTTACATTAAATGTCATGTATCGCAGCAAATTGAATGTAAAATAAGGAGAAATGACATTTTTATTAAATCGTAGTTTGCATTATTTTTGTGAAATTCGGTTACAAGGGGCGGTACTTCGCTGTTCCGATAAGAAGCTGTTGTGCGTTATATTTCTCTTAGAATGGCAATACAATGCATGTTAAACAAAAAACAATATAAAGGAATGCTATGAAATCATCCCAAATATAATGTAAATATAAGGATTAAAATTAATTTTGTTTGCGTTCGTGCGATTATGAACGCAATGGTCAAACTGGCAAAGTATCCATGAAGCGCTGATGTGAATTATGTGATACACGGTTGTGAGATTTGTGTATATCAACGTCTGGATGTGTTGTATATATAGTAAAGATCCGCGGGATCTATGTTGAGATGTTGAGATGTTGATGTATATATATACGTATGTATGTGTGTATATGTGTGTATATATGTATGTCTATGTATGCAAATTTTTGTATGTGTATATGTATGTATATATATAAATAGCTTAAACTTTATACAAATGATAGATAAAAAATGTAATGAATTATGTTGATATTGATTCAGTAAAAATGCTGTAGCTGCCTTTGAGACGACATTATTAACATCCTAGTTAAGGAACAGCTGTCCAGAAGATAACGGACATGGCCAGGGCGACACAATTCCAAGAGTACACAAGTACAACGCAATATTTAACAAAGAAAATACATAAAAATGTAATCCAGTTTTAATGCAACAAAAATATATCCAGTTATGTTAAATAAGACTGTCGATTACATTGGGTATTAAGTTAAAAAGCAACAAAATGAGATTTTATGTTTTATGTGTATTGTTGGATTTTACGCTTTAGTATAATTTTAAAAGATAATTTTTGTTTCAAGTTTCACACGTTTTCAGTTTATTTTTATCAGTAGCAAGTATCAGTGTATTATTTGAATTGGGTATTTATATTTTTGGATGAAACAGAAAACAGGCTATGTCCGGTGTCTTGGTTAGAGAAGTATAATGCCGCAGTTGATATTTAATACATGTGTTTTTCCAATTATTTTTTTTTTACATAAGAATGTTCAACAAGTAACGCGAAATACGCTTTTTGTGTGGCACGAGTTCAACCTTGTATTATAGATGGTTATTTTATAAGTTAAATTCAGTATATATTAATATAGGTGTGTTTATTTTGTTCATTCTGTTTAATTATGAATACACATTTATTATGTTGCAATGTAGCTAGTTTCCTTGATGTATAAGATGTATCCGTGATGATTGTTATTGTTAGTATGGGCAAGGCCCGACACTCTGCGATGTGACATTTGACAAACGGGCACAGGTTTCCAGAGTTTTTTCCCACATGCAGTTCAAAGGGGCGAGTCACGTTGTACGTTATATTAATTATTTAAAGAATAACATATAATTAGTAGTTTACTATGTTATGTTTATGCGTTTATTAGTGTGTGTATTTCTTTAGGGATTTGTTTTTGTTACTCGTTTTGTGCGTAGCAAGTTAGATTTTTTGCGCGTGAACTATATGCAGACTAATTTTATACTAATGCATAATATATTTGTACAGTAAAACGGTGTTTTAGACCAATAAAAGAAAAGCGGACCGCCTCCTAAGAACTATGTGTTTGTCTTTTATGGTTGTAAAGGTGCTTCGTTTGTTTAAAGTAAGGAAATAATTTATTTATTTTCGGACGAACGCAGTGAGTTAGAAAATAATACTAGATATTTGACAACGACATAAACAGGCTTTTAAATATCGACGGAACAATTACAATATCCACTTGACATGCTTTCTCATTAACATTTTGTTCCTGCTTCGTTAGATCAGCGATCAGCTCTGAAGTGCTGACATAATGTAAATGCGCATAGAACATTCAGCATAGCATGTTTTTGCTGCTAATTGTTAAAATGAATCGGATAATACCTTTCTTCGCATTGGTTGTGCATGTTGCTAGTAACGCAAGTAAGTTTACATTTTTTTTTTTACTAAATGAATGCTTCTAAAATTCTTGCTGTTGTAATTGTTTCCATCGAACTATGGCTCATCCGTTAGTGTGGTGTGGTCATATCTTGGTCGAAAGTTAAAGCGACGAATCTTTTGACACAACAAGATACGTGTATATAGTATCGCGTAATGCTGCGTGCTTGTCACTATAAGATTGGTTTTGTAAATTGTTTAACCTTTACCGGTAGACAGGCTTTTTACCATTTCCGACCATGATTTTGTATTTTATTACAATTTGTATATTTATGTCACTTATGAACATTCTTTGTAGAGAAACACGAGACATTTAAACCAAATCCAATATTTGACATGTTATTGTTTTCCAAATAAATGTTCATGTTAATGTATTGTACAGACAAATATTGATGTAAAGGATTAGATAACACCAATAAATGATAACGTAAATCAATATACACTAAACAACACTTATAACCCGACACTTACACAATTCGTGATAAAGGGGTTAATCTTCGAGAAATTGCTATTAAAATTGCACAACGATCAAAGTAATGACATCAGCTTTCGTCTGTTTTTTTTTTTCAATGTTATGATGTAACCAAGATATTTAAACAGTTTGACAACCAAACTTCGCCAAAAGCCTCGATCAAATCTGGTGGAATTGAAGGAGGAACCTTCAGATACATAGAGAGGAATAGTAATCATTAATTCATTGATTTATTATATGAAAGTTAAAACGCTTCGCCATAGTTAAATATTTTTCAGTAATTTGATCGCAACATTTTGCGGGTTTTTTTTTCGACCGAATATTTTAGTGTTCTTGGTTTCCACGTAAGTTGTGAAATAAACACATTAAAATTTACAGACTGAAACTCGTCTGATGAATTTTTCTAAGGGCAAGTTTAACCATATTTTATTGGAAAATAACCGATTTTGTAAGTGTCAGGTTAGGAGTGCTGTTCGGTTTATAACTTGATTGAACAGTTTGTGTACGAATTTGATTTAGGGACCAATATAATTAACGTCGATATAATGTAAAAACGACTTATGTGAAAATAACGGAAAGATTCTAACATAAATTAAATTTGCTTTTCAGATTCTCCAGAAACGTGGATTAACGTTAACGTGTTCTGTCCATCAACAGTGAAAGTTTCATGCAGCGATGGTACTGATAGGTACGGGATTTGGAGTATCTACAGAGATCGACAGCAAAATATTCAGAATATGGCAAGAATTATAAACAATGGTAGCACATGCAACGTGACTTCCCTCACATCCCTGCAATCAATACACTGCGAGTGCAAAAATGGACTATGGGTTTTGTGCAACATTTCTGATAACAGGATTGCTTCAATGGATGACAAGTGGCACTGTTCGAAGAACAGAAATGGATCTTTCTATTTAAGCAACACGTTTATTGTACAAAGTATCGGTAAGCACCGATACGTATTTGGCCGTAAAGTATTAAACGCTTTAATGTTATTCAGAATTTGTTATACAAACGATGTATATTTCAATTTCCACTACTCACTTGCGTCTCTTTATACAATATTAAAAAATATCACTGTACCACTATATCGCTACACTATACACACACATATTTCTGTCGGTCTAAATGTATCTCTGTGCATTGATAACACTAACCTACGAAAAACTTTCTAGATTTTTTTAAATAGATTCCATTAAAAAATGATTACTTCACACAATTATTTGTTAAATCGTTTTATATTTCCGCCAAGATCTAATGGTTTTGGCTGCGTTTATTTGCTTGTTGGTCTGTTTGGTAAATGTCAACAAAACGAATACCTGTTACATGTATGATTGGCATTAATTTTCTGGGTATTTGTGGAAATGGAAAATTCAATATTTAGCCTAGGTTACATATTTTGAGCTTCATGTTTGTTCACTTTCCGAGACGATTTTTTACTGATGGTGTTGAATTGTTTTACATGGCATCTAAGTGAATATGGATTAAGAATACACCAAGTATGTTTGGCCTTTTCTTACGTCATCTAACATAACTTTTATTTCAACTTTTACTGTCCTTGCGAACACGATAAGAACATAATGCAATACTTAATACTGTTTTGCTCCTCCACCAGAATGGCAAGGCGATGATTAGAAATGACACCTTTTTTCATAAATTGCATGTGTTGATCATCTACTGATTCGTCATGTAATTTATACAGATAAAGTTGCGTATATGAGGCTTAGGTATCGTTATCTGCAATACGATTCAGCGTGTTATTTAAAATTGGAATACCGGTAGCATTAAGTTGTTTTTGTATACAATGATCAGCTTACAAAATCAGCAATATGGCTGAATGCCCTCTACCGAAACTTACACCTTAATGTATTGAACTACTAATAGAATGTGCATATATGAATTTAAAATGTAAAATATAGTCATCGTAAAGATTGTAAAGATGTCTGACAAGCCTCTTACAATACAATTTGCATTTTCATTAGAACCCACTGAGTGTGCAACAAAATCGGTTATGAACCAAGTCTCGAACGAACAACGTATATTTCCTACTGCTTTAGACAATGTCACAGAGAAAGTTACAAAGATACCGGATACGTTTACAGATATGTCAGGTGAGTCATATCATGTGTCGAAGTATAACCATTTAAATAAACACAGTGATATAAAAATATAATCTAAGATGGTATCTTATAAATAATCTACATTTATCACTGCATTTTATCATTTACTGTTTTGCGCATAGTTTGTTATTTCGAAATATATGTTAAATCCTCATATTAAAATTTTGATATATTTAACATCCATTGAAGTGCATATATGAAATCTCGTCTATATTAAATGTTATATTCCCCAGCAAGCTATATTTTTACAGACACGACACCGAATCCCATAACACAAACTGACAATACAACTAAGCCGGAGAATGAAGAATCTGCTACGACAAAAGAGATTTTACATTTCACCAGTAAGTTTTCAAAAAAAATATTCAAAAAAATATGCAAACACATTATTGTACCGATGCTTACAAATTTGTAAGCAACCGTTTCGTTACAACAACACCTACACAGTATATTTTCAAATATGTTTCATACCAATATATAGAGAATATATGGTTGGTGACTTTTGATATCATGTGATATCAGACGAGTCTGATATGGCGTAGGAAAAGGCGAGGCTTGCCGAGCCTTTTCACACGACATATCGGACGAGTCTGATATCACATGATATCAAAAGTCACCAACCATATATTCTATTTATTATGCCACATTTAATGCAAATAAAAAATAAATAAAAACAAGAAAAAAACAAATAACCTCTAAATTTTATTGATTTACAGTAGTAGAATATGCAAATGAGGGACGACCTGATGACATCCGCTAGCGTCTGTGCATATTTACACATAATAAATAGTTCGCAAATAAACAACAAACAATAACATTTTAACGCACATAATTTAACGAAATAAAACTATTGAAGTGAGAAATCGATACTTAAAATTACAATTTCTTTACTACAAATACATTTACAATAGTTTTATATTTACACATTCGACATGTACTTCTACCAGCTGTGTACCGGCTAACGGCTACTTTTCAAAGCGAACGTGTAGTGTGAAAATTGAAACAACAAAACTTAATAACAAAATGAAACGGGATTTTAACGTAATGTGCACATTGGAATTGATAACAGTGATTTATTTTTCAACTTGTGCATCTCCGCAGTATACGTTTAAGTGTGAAATGTTAACGGTTGCCCCGAAAAACAGCCCTCCACGTGTAAAGTCAAAGTGGGTGGGGAACGCGACTGCTGCTGGATTTCGAGGTGCAGGAACTTCCTGAAGATGCTGCTTTTGTGCGGGGTTCAGAGATGCTGTCAGCTGTGTGTGAGACGAAGATGCTGAAATGGAGACGTTTTTGCTTTGCATGGTGTTTTGAGACTTGCTGGATGAAATGATGGATCCATTGCTGTTTGAAATGCGACTGCCTGATAAAATACTGGAACATTTTTTCTGTGTTTGGAGAGATATGTTGCTGTAGTTGATGATGCTTTGTACGTTTTTGTGACCACTGAGCTGCATAATATCTGTGGGACAGCATCCTGAATCCCGCAGCTTCTGCACCATGTGTTTCCTGGCCGAGTGGTTGGTAAGTGTCCGTGTTATACCTGCACAAATGCACATATGTTTCATTATTTGTGCTATTTTTTTGACACCCATTCTCATGCTGATGAACCAACGATCAGTGCCAGTGGTCCTACTGTCATTGGTCTGCGTGCTTGTTGACAGGTAGAATGGGTCGTTTAGCTCGGATAACCCATGGGGCCGTTTTGACGCATATAGTCTATAATAAAAATGTTTAATTTTAAAGAAATGCTAAATATTTTTTTTATTTAATAAAGTGGTGTATTGCCAGCTTATACATTATCATTTTTTAATACAAAATATTTGGTCTAAGTTGTAATTCTTTCTAGTCATGCTATAAAAATGTTATGGATAAACACTATTTTGACATTTTATGTCATGTTGTTTTTGTTATATTTTATTATCATATTGTTTTTTTTTAATGGCAGTGACACGAACCTGTAAGTTGCGACCACACATTTCGATGGGTCATGATCATTCGCCCAAATTCTTGGCGGCACAGTTCTAGTCTCGTCAGTTGCACCGGTCCGAGTCTTCGTCTGCCTCTCGACCAACTCGAGATATTCGTCTCCCTCTGCATCTCGGCACAGCTTCACATCACCCCATCTAATTAATTTGTCGGAAAGGTGAAACAAATTGTTTTTCAAAAATTCACTTTTGAGTGTATTTTTTTATATTATATTATATTATTGTTTTATCTTTGAATTTTATAGATCTAAATTAAAATAAATTGTTGAATTCAACCCATGCGAAAGACACAAAAAATCCATAGGACATGAGGTCCTGTTACAGGACCTCATCAGATGTTACCAGACCTTGTTTGATATAATCTTAGCCAAGATGCATTGTGAATATTTGTCCCTCAATTCTTCTTTTGAACAAGTCGAGAAATTGTATTTTTTACCGTAAATTGTAGTGTTCCTCAACACTTCTCATGCAGAAATTGGTGGTGAATCGGAACCATAATGTGTTGATAATGGCCTGTGGACTGCCATTCCCTAGTTGCCCTTCATTATAGAGCTTTTCAATTTCTTGCTCTTCTATTGGTTGGGCCGCATTACCCTTGTTTCCTTTACCTTCTTTTTTAACTTTTTTCATTTTAGACTGAAAGAAGTTTAAACAATCAATGAAAATTCAATCATTTTGAATGATGTCAAAATTATTCTGGATATTTTTTATGTAATTAATTAATATGATAAATTGCTAATGTCAGTTTTACAAATATGCTGTCTTAAAAAGATTTGTATTTATTTTTCTTAAAAAAAAAACAAAAAACAATTTTAACGAAGCTTATTATTTGGCTTTTATTAGACTTACAGCAAGTGTTTCCCTGAACCTTGGGAATCCTTGGCGCTCACCCTTACCAATGGTGAATGGATAGTGATTGATTTGCAGTTCCTTTTCAATGGTTGATACAAAGGATCTGAGTGAAGTTGTTTCATATTCCTCACCATTTTCTTTTCTTATCGACAAAATAAACATGCACAAGATGTCATCTAGTTCTTTCATTTCAACTTTTTTGATATCGGATGGTAATTCTTGCTGTTTTAAAAATGTTTTAAGCTTTTTCAGATTTGAGTCATGCTTTCTGACTGTGTTTTTGTTTTTTTGCTGAGCATTGTATTTGTCAATGTCTCCTAGGCTTATTGGAACAAACCCTTTCACCTCTTTTGATTTGTGTTCAGTTTTATTGAGCTCAATAGAGACTGGCATTTGCACCTCTGTTGATGTTTGTTCATTGTCGATGATCGCATTAGAGGCTGGCATTTCCAGGTCATCATCGAAAAAAAAAGGGTCGATACTGAATTCTGCCAGTACGTTTGAGTCCACTTCACTCACATTCAAAATTACCTGTTTACTTTCAGATTCATTTTGCCAATCCCAATCAATGATGAAATTTGGAAAGTCTGACATGTTTATTAATTTAAATTAAAAACGCGTTTAGTCTAGTTGTTTAAGTTTAATAAAATGTTTATTATTACTGTTTTAATTTTCAATCCGTTATGTTCGTCTGCAACAAATGATGGTAGCGGCCCAAATTGGTATTGTTAATTATTTATTGTATTTTTTTCCATTGATTAAGGCTCAATTTATTCATGTCTCCCTTTTTTTTGTATATTTTTTATAAATGCTATGGGGTTTTTTGCAAATAAATACTACTTGTCTATTAATTTTTTGAATAAAATATGAATCGCATAGTTTTTTTACATTTTAACGACATAAGCGACATTCCACGCCTACAAAAAAAGTAGTTCTCAGTGTGGGCGGGACTAAACAAACATCGCACGCGACAAAATGGCATGATATTCTTTAATGTGGGCGGAGTTAAAAAGTGTTATCGGTCAGGGACATGATAATTTTGGAAATGGGCGGAGTTAATTTGTGTTATCGGTCAGGTGCATAATAACGCTTAAAAATATTGGGTCAGCGTCTCCAATGTAATTGTGCATTAGTGGCATAATACAAATTAAATATAAAATTATTGCTGTTTAGTATATTTCGACAGCTTATTTAAAGGGACTATGTCATCGAAAAGGACCTAAAGGGGGCAATTTATTTTTAAACTATGAAATTTAGATATTAATACTGGCATATAATAACGGTTAAAACGGGGTTTACAATGGGACAATAGTGTGGGCATTCTGAGATAAAATTTATAATATATGTTGTGTTTGTTTGGCACTTCCCCTTTTTACAATTTGACGTCAGACGTGTATAACCATAGTTTGCATACGACTCTTTACTAAGCATGATAGCGCAGTTGGTTAATGCGTTGTCTACTGCTATTCTGTTCGTATGGCTCCTTAGTCGTCAGTTCGATACCCGCCTGTGGTTTTATTTTTTTCAGACTTACGTGTTGATTTGCTTTTAATCAAATATATTATTGTGTACTATTTTATTTATATTTATTTAAAGCACATGTCTTAGTAAAGCGCATTTCTATCAAATAACATAATTTATAGTGCAAAAGGAAGCCATTTTTTGTTGACATAGTATTTTTAAATATTGAAATGTTACTATATATATAAACAGTTTTTTAGTGTTCCAATTAGTTTAACATGTATTTGAAAAGCTTGACAATTTTCATATAGATTTCAGTTAGTAATCAGTGTACATCTACTTACGTTTGTAAATAATTCAAATTAGAAAATGATTAATAATGATGATGATAATACTAATAATAATAATAATATTAATAATAATAATAATAATAATAATAATAATTTAAATTTCAGTAACACAGTTAGCTCTTATGATTGCCGGGCCGTTTGTTGTTTTTGACATAGGAATTGTTGTGTTCATCTACAGAAAAAAACTGTTGTCCCGTCTAAGAGATGCGACTAGTACGTATATACAGTTTAACTTAATAAATTGGATGCAAACACCATTTGATTTAAGTGGAAATATGTTGACAGTTGTTCATACATTAATGTCCATGAACATAGTCTTTCAAACGTTTCACAACTCTTATTTATTGAAAGTATCCTGACATGTTAGAGTATTTTGTGTAGAATTTTTCTGTGTTTCATTGTACGTTATTGATGAATGACATATTTTGAATTGTAATAACCGTTTAATTTAAAAGTCAATTATATCTTACATGTCATAACAACATTATATACGTTAACACACACTTCCATATCATTATAAAGTGTTTATAAAATGTAGTTCTTACTTATGTCTGAAGCTTTAAACCTAATTGGAAATGTGTACATTTAGACGGCTATGTTTACAATTATTTTAACATCCGTACTTAATAACTGATAATGTATATGCATTGTTTTCCACAATAAAATGTTAACAAATTGAAACAGGTAAACATGCCGTAGTCGCTATGCATATCAACAATAGTCGTGACGCCGATGCAAATGCTAACATCGCGGCTAACTTGAATGAAGGTACCTTCTCCAATTGTCCTTCATCGTCGAGGGATCCGGTGTCCGTACGTCAACCTGATGGTTGGAATAAAGCGAATGCATTCACACGTAACCTTATAAGTAACGAGTTACTGAAGTATTAGGCGTTTGTGGTTTTTCAGTTTCATTAAATAGTGTGTGCTTTTGTAAAGTCAATTATTGTACAAACCTTATTATGAACTGCACACTCATACGTTGTATATTTAGAAAAAAGTAACATTGTTTCGTTCGTAATGTATTCATGTAATGTATTTTTAATTAAATATTAATTGAATATAAAATATTAATTAACATAAAGTATCATGTGTTGTTCTTATGAAATTATGAATGACGTTCTCTTTTCAGGACCCAATGTGGAACAGAGATGGTACGGTTTTATGGTCTACTAATGGAGTTCAGTTTATTTGTAGTTTATATAAGTATTTGTTGTTGTGTCAGTATAGCAAACAGTCTTGTTTGTAAGTCATGTCAAATTTCATATTCCAATAAGTGTGTATGTGATAATCATGTATATTTTTTTCCTTAATAAATAAAAAAGTACACATTATTAAAAATGCGCCGAATTTTGTAATTGACCACACTACTGCATTACTCGACAGTGCAATGAATACTAATGGGCAAGAGGCTGTAGACATTGGAGACTGTATTGATGACGATCCTTTGTACAGCCGCGTGAAAGAGAACACAGCAATCAGCCAAGGTACATTCAAGCCCCTGATATAATAATTTACAAAACGTTTTATCAGTTTTGATTAATTTAGTCTGAGCTTTTGTTTGTTATCTAGGATGATCTAAAACAATATAGAATTCAACATAATATGTTCTTGTCAAGTAACAAATTAATGACTCCATATTATGAATGGGTAAATGTGTAAATAATCCATGATGTAAAAATAATTGGCGTTATTCGTGTGAAATAATTACGTTTGCGCTCTAGCAACACGCTAGCGATACATTCTCAGAATGAATCAATTTTAATTTAATTCCATTACACTATTACAAACAACTGTACGTTGATAAAAGCTATTAATTTGAAAAATAAATAATATGTATGTTAGGTTCTACCTCGACGCACGTCCACGGCGTATAGTGCTGAATTGCAATGATCTGAACACATTTGTATTTTCAGATCTGGGTTCATGCACCCGAGGGTAATTTTTATTTATTTCTCTAATGCTATATTCTAGTTTTGTATACATATAATGCAACTAATATGTATGCCATCATGCTTCATTGTTTGTCCATTTTCTACTTAACGTTAAAAGTTACTGACGTTTTTGACTGTAATAAACATATACAACATATAATTGTTTATTATCACGTGTAAAATAAATTATTACCTTCCATTAAATCATTCCAATGAATGCAGATGATTGCATATAAAATAAAATAATACCTTCCATTAAATCATTCCAATGAATGCAGATGATTGCATACAAAACTAAACGTTCATGCAAAACAATGTCAGAAGCTTTACAAAAACACACCCAATAAATATTTAAATGTGTCATGGATGTGACTTCTACTAATATTACTTCTACCATTACTACTACTCAAGATTACGTGTAATTATCGATGATGATACTTTAGGTTAAGTATAAGTGTTATTACAGCCATTAATAAAATAATCAAATAACAATAGTGTCATACAAGTATATCACAATTAAATGTTATTGTCACTATGATTCTGAAATAATGTCAGAAGACCAAATCCTGGACACGAAGACCTTAGCATCGATAATTCTCTTGATGATGACCCGTTGTACAGCAGCGTCAAAGACAATATCAACATGCGTACAGGTAATACAATAACACATTATTTCCTTAGATATTAATTTATACTGCTGCATATTGGTTTAATTAAATTTGGAATAAATTGCTCACCATTTATATAGGTTCATATCGTTTCAACATATTTATGAACCCTTAATTGTGATATAGGAAAACATATCATAAGTAATATGTCGGTCAGTAAATGCAGATATGATGCACATTGCAGATACCGGTGCATGCGGTTATACTTTACACGGGTAAGTCAACTCGTATGTGTCTTACCTGAGAATGTTCGATGCATTTCATAACATTTTAAATGCATGTGTTTCAACAATAATGCGTCGTTTAGTTATATGTTAAGAACACTAGAACAGCCTTCGAGTAGACAATATGCATTTATGATAATTATTCTACACAATTTTTTATCAGAAAAGAACACATACATGATGATCCACTTTACACAGATGTGAACAACGATTATCCACATTTTGCAACTGTTAAAATGGACAGACCACCTTACAATAAAAAGTACAAAGACAACCCACTCTACACAACCGTTAACAATGTAACATCATTTGATGACGGTGATCCACTCTACTCAAAAGTGAGGAAAGTCGACATTCATTCAACTGCAAACAATCCACTTTACGCAGTTGGAAACAATGATATTTCATTAAGAAGACATGCAAACAATGATAATCCACTGTGCGGTTACAACAGTGGAACCAATGGCGATCCTCTTTACTCAGTTGTGAAAAAGGTCGACCCTCTATACTCAACTGTGAACAAGAAAACACAAATGTGCGCACATGAGACCTCGACTGGTAGCTCTGATACCAATGCAAACAAAGATGACCCGCTATATTCGGTAGTTAACAACAAGGAAAACAGAGGTAATATCGAATAATGTAATTGTGGTCTAATTAGAATTGAAAACAATACTTATTTGTGAGTTGATGTGTGGACATGTATAATCTTGTTAAATAACTGTGTACGGAAAATACACAATATGGGTTCTTACACACTATTTGATCTTCATTATGATATGGCATGAACACAAATCCATGTTTTACACGTATATTAACACACATAACGTCTATAATGCATTAACATACTAGTACATAAAAGTTTTGAATTATTGTTATACCAGTTTTGGTATGTGCAAGTAGCTCCATAAACTAGCATGCCAAATAGTGTAAATAAACATAACATGTTTTTGTTTTAGCTCTGGAGACAAATGAGTGGACTAGGTAAGAACATACATGACTGTCAAAGTTAGTATATATTTTGCGCATATTTGTACGTGGTAATTAGCCTACAAGAAATAATTCGGCACTGTTTTTGAAATTGCTAATCTTACAAAATATACCGATTCTTTGCCTCTGAACGTCATCTTTTAAGAACTTAATCATAAACGATGTACTGATTGTTTTACAGAACAGTTCCACCAGTGCCATTGTGTTCCACCTCAGTTATCCCTCCTTATAGCAAAGTAAACAAGAAGAACAAGAAAGCCATTTGTAAGTCATCATTGACGCGTTGTAATATGATCTATTTACAACTAACTTATAAGCGGTTAAGAACCATATACAAAACACACAGACATTTATTACTTTGAGTCAATTTATAATAAAGGTGATGATTCGTTGTAAAATGCGTATTCTACTTAAACTTATTATATGTATGTTAAAAGAAGAACATATCGTTAGCATTATACAAACATGATCTTATGAACTCCCTGTTTTAATTTGTTTATTGTAAGCATCACGCTAATTAAGATATCGTGTGTGCAAACATAGTGTTGATCTGATACAAAGCCGCGTGAATATCATTACTGTGCACATTGACTTTGTAGACCAAGCCGAAAATGATGATAGGTAATTACGGTTTGTGTTTGTGTGTTACGCGGAACAATATTTTATTCAAACTTGATCCAAGATAATTGTCCACCTAAAACGGTTGCTTAATGCATTATGTGTAATTGTGTTCACATTTATTAATGTACATATCTGGCGTTACTGCCTTTTTGAAACAGGCCTGCAATGAGTTCTTCAAGAATTGCGCCCGAAGACTATCTTTACAGCGTTGCCAAGAAGGCCAAACAGGCGGTGAAATAACGTATTAACAACACTGCATATAATTTCATCTCTATAAATAGTTTTATGTTTTGCATTACGATTTTTGAAAGCGTGTATGCAAAGCAATAAATTGATTAGAAAACGACAATATCTCTTTGGCTGTTTACACTGTTTTTATCTTTAGAAACTGAAGAAAAAACAGAAACAGCCATTGAGTTCTGTTTTCTTGTCGAAAACGGCACCTATAGCCAAGCGACAAAACATTTTACTTTTTTTTCTGTAAATAAAGTATACTAAGATGCATCCAATTAACTACTAATTCATTTCTCTTTTTGCTATGTGACAAGAAATGTTGTGTACATATTAAATATTATGTTTGATTTCCATTCTATAATTCCCAATGTATGAACGTTGTTATGATCTTTTCGTTTAAAACAGTGCCACGATTCAATGGCTTGTGCATCTGTTTGGAACATTATTAGATGTATGTTTGGTTAACACAGTTGTAACTATATTGACAAAATATATATATGTAAATAATTATGACGCACGCACTATTGACAAATGTGTGAATGTGTGTTCATGTGTAATGTAAATAAATAATTGTATTTCTACATAAACTGTCGCCATATCAAGTAAAATACAAAATCATGTATAAGTAATGTCAATATAATTACTCATAAACAAGTCGCTATGCGTTGGCTTTTTGTTCGCCATGTTTGACGAAAACCTCAATATTTCTTTCTTTAGAATATTTATTGGCATGTATGTATTCTAAACAGCACATGCACTGATGAAAGAGTGTACATGTTTTGGGGACAAATAAGTCCTCGTTTCGGTCAGACGTTACAAAATATTGACTAAACTGATCAAGAGGTACTTGCAGTTAACTATACAATGATGATACATGCTTGGTAATGTTTTTACAATTTCTTAATGTATGTATATCCTGCGGAGACATAAAATCGGTGTTTAATGACTAAAACCGTGACTGATTGATCTATTATACACTGTTTAGGCATTTAAACTCTTGACTTTAGACAATCGCTAAAATTGTTTAAGGCAAAGTGTTGTGGCGATAACAGGAAGGGATGTGCTAAGAAGCATGTGCATGACTAATGTTCCATTACAAATTGAAATCAATAGTTGAACAAACGAGGAAACAAAACAAA